>PVJA010033603.1:9445-23300 GCA_004027025.1 Myocastor coypus | reverse complement strand
AGCTCACTTTTGTAGCCCAGGCTGGTCTCGAACTCACACCAATCCTCCTGCCTCAGCCTCCCAAGTGCTGGGATTACAGGCGTGAGCCACCACGCCCGGCTAAATATTGAGTTTTTTAAGCAGCTATATTTTTATTTTTACTTCATTATTGGTAGTGTGCATTTGCATATATAATGACATCATTTACAGTGAACTTGTTTCATGTAATTATTTAAATTAGGGCACTGTTAGATGTAAGGTAGTATGGTTTATGTCTTACATTAAAATTATTTGATTCAGCCGGGCGTGGTGGCGCATGCCTGTAATCCCAGCACCTGGGAGGTTGAGGTAGGAGGATCGGTGTGAGTTCAAGACTAGCCTGGGCTACAAAAGTGAGCTCAAGGCCAGCCTGAACTGCATAGCGAGACCCTGTCTCAAAAGATTTAAAAAAAAACCTTTGATTCTGGGGAGCAGAATAGAAAGTTTTGAAATTATTATATTTGATTAAAAATATATACATTGGAATGCCATTTACCTTTGCTCCTACCATTGCCAAATACATTTGTAGAAACATGGTGGTGATTCTTATTTTGCTCTACCAAATTAACTCCTACTCTTCATTCATATCTCAGATCCTTTAGAAATCCCCTCTTTCACAAAAATTTCATTAATTCAACATAGAAGCACTCCTATGAACAAAGCGATATGCTATAGTAAGCACACTAATGGCAAATAAAATAATAAAAATACCACTATAATATTCTGTACATAGGGCCAGGCTGATATCTTAGTGGACTAAACCACCTGATTAGGCAGAGTGTAGAAGCTGGGGTTCCATCCCCACTGTGCCATGCTGGTCCCACCCATGGGTCACACTCAGATAATAATCAAGAATGGGCATGGTGGTCTATGCCTACAATCCCAGCACCTGAGAGATTGAAAGCAGGAGAATCACTCTGTGTCCCATCTACATAGTGAGACCGACCCTGTAGATCCTGTACACCCTGTCCTGAATACAGAAAAAAATAAAATGAATTACACTGTACGTATAATATGAAAAATTAAATCTTAATATTTGAAGCTGGACATATTATAAGTAGAAACATAATCAAAGAATATCAATAGGCTTCCCTGTAGAGCTAAAAAGAATAGTATTAAAATGGTTGGTCACAAAAACTCATTTTATGGGTCTTAAGGGAAGGTTTGTTCAGTGAGGTCTTTGGTTCAGTGACTAGCAGAGAGAGAGAGAGAGAGAGAGAGAGAGAGAGAGGGAGAGGGAGAGAGAGGATGAGCTAAAGGATGGTTTTGTCATATCTATGTTTCTATGACGTTTATTCTTGATGATATATGATTTTCCACTAGTTTCTGAAGCAATATAATTCTTTGTATATGTTCTCTCTTACAAAACACTGTAAGTGCAAAACAGCTACTTTTAAGTTTCCTCTAAATACAACTATTCAAATTATTACAGCATCAGAAAAGTAGAAAGTTATGATAAAAGATGTGGGAACTTTATAAAATCTTTAGAAAATGGCAAAAATCAGTGTGTTCAAAGTGTGTAGTGGAGGAATATTTTGACGGAGGTTAGTGGCAATGCGTATTTTAAAGAAAATGTAAAAAGCAAAAGAAAGATAAAAACACAAATCATTAAAACAAGATGGTAAGAAATTAACAATGCTCAAAAGATAATATATCTTTATTATAATCTTTTAACTTTAGCACTTACCATATACTTTGATTGATTAAAATTGAAAATCTTTCATTTTGGAGGTACCAGGGATTGAATTTACGACCATGCACTTTCCAGGCATGTACTTATTAATCTGAGCTATCTACCTGGCCCAAAGTTGAGAAGGATTGTTTTGTTGTTGTTGTTGTTGTTTTTGCTTGCTCGTGCTGCCTTAAGGGTAGCTTGAGTAAGGCATGTGGAGCTCGGGATCGAACCCAGGTCCCCTGAGCCTGATTACATTTGCTGGAACAGGCACTTAAGAAATGGGAACTAAGTGGCAGATCCCCTAAAATTGAAGTTCTTATAACCAATTTGCTAAATAGTATTTTTTGGTTTAAATATATATGATATCTGTCTCTTCATGGGACTTCTTGGTACCAAAAAAAGTATAAATACATGTATGTCACTTGCACAAAGGAAAACATGCATATTTTCAAATCAGATACAGCAATAATATTTCAAATAGTGTTAACTCTATAATCTCTGTCTTTCTATTGTAGAAAAATAGCAATGATTTAGTAAAAGTGATGAACCGTGTCTTAAAAGAAAAATGTCAGTCAGGCACGGTAGTGCACACTTACAATCCCAGCACTTGGAATGCTGAGGCAGGAGGATTGGTGCTTCGAGACCAGCCTAGGCTAAAAAGTGAGCTCAAGGTCAGTCTAAACTGCATAATTAACCCTGTCTCATAGTTCATCTTGTCTCAAAAAAAAAAAAAAAAAAAAGAAAGAAAAGAAAAGAAAGAAAGAAAAGCCAGGCATGGTGGTGCACGCCTGTAATCCCAGCACTTGGGAGGCTGAGGCAGGAGAATCAGTGCAAGTTTGACACCAGCCTGGGCTACAAAAGTGAGCACAAGGCCAGCGTGAACTGCATAACAAGACCCTGTCTCAAAAAGACAAAAATAAATAAAAATAAAAAATGTACTTAATGACCAATGTCTTCTTTTTTTTCAATTATCTTTATTCTCAGAGTTTTCCAACTATAATTTAAAAACATAGTAAGTATAGGTGTTGCTTACCGTTTTATATGTGCTATGAATTTTGACACACAGAGTTTACCACACAAAGCTACAAGCAACAAAGTATTTGACTAAAAATTGGAAAAATTAAATTTCAAAATCAACCTTCAACTATATTATGCCTAAACTATCCCAACTCATTGTGTGGACTCTGAAATTTGCATGCATTTTAACCCTAATTTTTACCCCTCAATTCAATTGAACAATATTTGGAATTAAAATTAAAATAATATGCAAAAAGACAACATGTAATTGTTTTTCTTCACATTCAACAGGGATTTAAATTTTAGAATATCCCTGGTTATTAGAAAACAGCAGTTTCATGTTACATCTTAGGGATTTGATATTCAGATAGACAATGATGTGAAGCTCGACTGTCTCTGTTACAGGGTAAAAATATCATTAAACTTCTCTTCTGGATGTTTAACAACTAAAGTTTGCAGACTAAAATTAGGAAAATATTGGGGCTGCAAGAATACCCAATATTTTAGCCCTTGTCCTACAAGGTCAGTGAGGACTCAGGACATAAGAGAACCTATGTGTGACACACCGTAACGCAATTGTGTCCCAAATTTTTGGTCACAGAGATTATGGGACCACAGAGGAAAGTGATTGATGACATATAGCATGCCTAAGAAAAGTCGCCTACAGAGAAAAAAATTCCCTCAGGATTTCACAGACAGAAAATTGATCAAGCAATCGCTATGATACACCTAGATGGCTGTCACTAACAAAAGAGCTAGCTATAAGGTGCTCTTTTGTTTCAGGGTAAATCCTGAGCAGATTTGACTGACCTTGTCAGAAACAAAAGTTACATTTTTAATTAAGTCTTGCTTTAACTTGGTCTTAACCATCCAGCAGAAAAGTAAAACCACGTGGTATAAAAGTAAAGCCATATTAATATGCCGAACTATAAAAGGTTCAAGTCAACAACTTCTGACATTGCCAGTTGTGCTGCTAAGCCAATACTATTACAGACTATTGGACTATACTGGGTTATTTTGTGGAATTCAAGTACCTATAATCTTTAGAATGGCTTCAAGAATGAAACAGTCCTTCAAATACTTCTTAAAATACTGCTTCTCTAACTGAAGGGAAACACCCATTTCTGACAAAACAAAATGAAAAAGGAGGATATGTGGAGAGCCACAAAGCTAAGAAATCAATCAAATATGTGTGTGTGGGACTTGGCCGAGTGCCTAAAGCAAACAAGATACCTCACTCCTGCAATGAACATCCTGTTTGATTAAGCTTAGCTATCAGTGTTATCCAACATTGTGTCATAAATACATCACTAATTGCACAAAAGTATAAATAAAAAACTGTTCTGTTTTTTTTAAATGTACAAGAGACAGTTAGAATAGATATACAGCTATTTTCATACTCATTCTTAATGCGTTCTTTAAGAATAAATATTCATACTAGCATTGTTTAGATAAGATGTTATGTCTGCCTCTTGTCCACTTAATAACTATGAAGACAACAATATACAATATATTATTATAAACATCCTACTAGTCTGATTTGAAACTGTTTTATTGCCATTTTATTTTTTCTTATTCAAATGAATAGAAAAATTTTTTGTTGGATATAGGGTCTCACTTTGCAGTTTGGATTTGTAGTTATCCTCCTTTTTCAGATTTTCCAGTACTGGGATTACAGGTATGTGCCACCACGCTCAGTTTTGGTAGCTGACACAATATGCCTGAGTTCCGGGACCAGCATAGGATGTGGTACTGGGGGTCAAACCAGGATCCTTGTGCTTACCACACAAGTGATTAGACCACTGAGCTATCTACCCAGCCAAATATATCTAATTTCCTTATTTTTCTCTACTTTTTCACTCCCTCTCCCTTGCATAATCTCTTCATTTCCTTCCTTTCTGCAAAATATTGATCTCCAGTTTTCTGTTGTGTTTTATTGTGGTTCATAATTTATTTGTGTTTCTCAAATAAAAAAGCATTCCATATTGTAAAAAATAATATGTAGAAGTTAGTTAATATTTTCTAAAAAATACAGTGAAAGAATTTTATCCTATCTTAATTTGTTCCTCATTTTCATGTATGGATGGAAAAAATAACTTTATTTGTCTTTCTAATGGTCTTTTATCTTAAACCAGTCATCTCATTAGCCTAAAACCTTTACCTCACTAGGCAATACACAGGGCTTTCCATGGTGTAGTGCTCATCATAATGCGCACTAGGCAACACAGTGCCTATATAAAATCAATCCACAAAGTGTTAAACATCTCAGAGTAATTTTTACCTCAAAATAACAATTCTTTTTTTTTTTTGTCTTTTTGAGACAGGGTCTCACTATGCAGTTCAGGCTGGCCTTGAGCTCACGTTTGTAGCCCAAGCTGGTCTTGAACTCACATTGATCCTCCTGCCTCAGCCTCCCAAGTGCTGGGATTACAGGCGTGAGCCACCACGCTCGGCTAAAATGACAATTCTTAAAACCCCCATCAAACAACAAAGATTAAGTTCTTTAGTTTTACCAATTGCACTATAGTTGAGCAGGCTGATTCCGAGTGCCATTTCTAAGTAGTATTTCTTGCTATGGAAATAGCTCGGCAGCAAACACCTGCCTGGAAAAGGTAACTTCCTGAGTATAATCCCCAGTACCAAAAATAAATAAATAAAAACAAAAGTAAATATTATTTATTATTGTAATGTAGTTCTATTTTCTGTCCTGTCTTAGGTGAAAAAGTGTTAAAATTTATACAGCCACTAAATTGCTGTTTGAAACGGTGTGATCTTTCAGAAAATTCCATCCCTGCCTTTTATACCAGAATATTTTCTTACAATGAAATTTCACTAGTAGTATTAGAGCTTGTGTCATAAAGTTCTGTATATGGCATTGGATTGTCCTTTTACGTAGTATGGTGGGTTTGCCTGTTAAAGGCTCAAACCAAATATGATGACAGAAAAAAGAGCCTATGTCAGCACTTAATACTTTTCCAAAGAAGAAATATACAGTATATTATACTAACCTGGGGGAAATCTTAACAACAAATTAAACTTCTGGCCAAATAAACTCTAGGCATTAATATTGATGAATCATAATATTTGTAAGCTTATTCTAAATAAAACTGTCTATATTATTATTTTACATTTTGTGGCCGGACAGATAGCTTAAGTGCTTAAAGCTCTTACTTATGAAGATGCAGGGGCTAGATTTTTGATCCCTGGACAGCCATGCTGCCCCAGCCCCCAGGGTACATTGAGACAAAGATTGAGACTGGGCATGGTGGCACGCTCCTGTAATCCCAGCACTTTGGAGGCTGAAAGATAGGATCACTACAAGTCCAGTCTGCTTAGTGAGACCCTGTATTAAATATATTAAAATTATTTTTACTTTATATTTTGTGATTTACCTTTTATACAAGTGCTTCAATTAATAGGGATATTTTCATTACTGTTAACACCAGTGACAAAGTAGTACTTCTTACCACTTGTATAATATTAGATCCTCAGGTAAGCTTTATCATTTATTTACCAAGTGATATTTTAGAGTTGGTTCACATTTTTGTACCTTAACTGAAAAACTGTGAGTGCCAAAGCGATAGCTCAGCAGACTAAAGCATCTGATTAAGCAAGCTTAGGCACTCACAGGGACCACAGTTTGATACCTAGCACCATAGGCCATGCCAGCCTCACACCCCAGGTGCGCTGAACTAGCCAGAGTCTGGGCATAGTGGCAAACACCTATAATCGCAGCAGTAGGGAGGATAAAACAGGAGGATCAGTATGTGCCCTGCTGTACAGTGAGACCCCGCAGCAACCAAATATATATTAAAGAAAGAAAGAAAGAAAAACTTGAAATAACAGTAGTTCATAGATCAAAAATCAGTGCATAATGCCTGTCTTCAAAATTTTGGTGTCAGAACATCAAAAATCCAATTTCTTTTTTGTTTTTAGCTTTTAAAGAATACAAAATAGTAAAACTCAAACTCCCTAAGCAAAGTAATAGGAATTCAACAATAATTGATGTATTGCAAAAATACACTTTCTGTGGTACCAAATTAGTTTCAGTTACTTTTTTCATTGTTGAGACAAATTACCCAGCACCCAAAGTTACAGTAGTAAAGGCTAATCATAGCTTATAGTGTGTGTTTGTTTCAATCTGTAGTTAGTTGGCTCCAAGGCTGAATGGTATGGCTGAATTGCTTCACAGAGCAGAAACAGTTCATGACAGTACAGCCACGGAACAGGGAATCAGCAAGCAGCAAATGTCAAGCGACCACAACAACTCTCTTACTGTCCCTATAAGCTACC
This sequence comes from Myocastor coypus, assembly GCA_004027025.1. Classification (NCBI taxonomy): domain Eukaryota; kingdom Metazoa; phylum Chordata; class Mammalia; order Rodentia; family Myocastoridae; genus Myocastor; species Myocastor coypus. Next base: position 16,297 of record PVJA010033603.1, on the reverse strand, counting down.
CAGGATATCAATCCTGCAGGTGGGTAGCACTCATACCAAGGCAGAGCCTTTCCACTATCCATTACCAGGCTTGTGCAAAATCAATCAGTGAAGCAGTTTAGTAATTGCATAGCACTGATCTAGAAACACACACTTTATGCCATCACCACTATCATCTCTAAAATGCCTAAGTTATGGCAATGTGAGGCTTTAGGAAGACATTTAGACAAAAGCCATAACAGCACATAGCTCTCAATTGTCCCTTGAATTGTGTGTCCCACATCTAAAAGACATTAAAATTTGGGGGGGGGGGCAATGAATGAAGAAAATAACCAATCCCAAAAAAGCTGTGACTAATTGTTCTGTTTATTGATGGCTTTAAATTTTTCCAGCAGTTTTTATCTCTTATAATTCACTTGATTTGTACATAGTGAGTAGTCATGGGTGGGAATCATTAAATTCTTAGATTCACACAGAGAATTAATAGCAAAAGGCAAGGCATCCTGCTGCAGCCTAGGAGGTAACTAAAAATTTTTACTAAACAATATCTCCCTAATTAAGATGCCATCATTAGCAGCTTGAACTATCACAGAATGATGAGTTGCTCTTTCACTCAACCTAATTATTTTCTTTTTAAAAATCCTTAATATTTAATTAAATAAATTTTGAAAAAAAACCATCAACTTCTTATAAAGTATTTATATGCTTTTAATATTTTTGGTGGCTCCAATGTGAATGCAGACACATGCTATATTTAATAAAAAACATTCCAAACTTAAATAACTAAGACAAAATACTGTTTCAATGCATACACTTTAAAACCATTATTAAAATATATTGTAGATAAAAGAGATAAAACTATTATTAAAGCACTAGTTACTCAGGTATAAAATAAAAGTAGTAATTTACTTTTCTAAATTGTCTCATTTATTTTATTTAGTCTTTTTTATTTTTATAACTGAAATTTTTATTATTTTTAATAAGAAATAACAATATGATAGTTACAGAACACGTTAGTAGTACATTCGCAATAGTTGACAAATTGCATAATGTCCTCATAGTAGTTATAAAGAGTGCAGGGTGTAGACAAGATAAATTTTCTTTTTTGTCTGCCACACTGAAGTATATATTTGTGTGTGTGTGTTGTCCTTTGACATGGTTCTTTTATTACTATCTCTTTTCCTTGCATAATTTCTTGCAGCAGCTGGTTTATTATCATAATGTTTTTCTCCTGCCTGTTTTCTCAGTGATTTAGATAGCAGAAGTAATTAAATCTTACTTACCTTTCAATGTTTTGGCTTCAACTAAAGGTGCATTGGTGCATTTGACTAGGACTGGGATAGGCGACAGTGTTAATGTGGAGGTGAGCTAGGGTTGTTTTTTTCTGTTTATTTTATTTCTTAAAAGTGACAAATTAATGTTTCATATAATAAATTATTTTAATTTGTTTGTCCCTGAAAGCAATGTCTTCAGTCTTCCTTTATGACTTACGAAGTCCATTTGGTTAGAAGTATTGGATAAAATATTCAATCCCCATTTTTTACACTGAAGTTCAATTGTTGCAATGATAAAAGGCTTCAGATCAGAAGATAAACTGCAAATAACTACTAAAGAGCTGATGTCAGAGGTGGTATATAATAAATTTTAGCAGATTATTCTATCATCAGTATAACAGAGTAGATCATTATTTCCTTTGTTGAGAGTGAAATGTAAATATTATTTGATGCCTTGGGCAACTATCATCATATTACAATTTCAAGGAATTTGAAAATGAGATTTAACTCTATATATAATAATAATAAAACATAAGTTTATTATAAACCAGGATCTGAATACATTGTTGATATATATTATATATATATATATATATATATAATTTCAATAAATTAAAGTTGTTTTCATTTTGCTTTGTGAACTATGTGGGCAAAGAATAAGCACCAGCACCTTCTCTTGCCCTTACATTTTAAGTGTTTAATTTTAAGGTCATATTTCAAATATGTCCAAGAATGCCTTCATATTCTTTCATTGAACTATCTTTTTCTAGGCAATCTACTGTGGAAAATAATCACTCCACTCACTTTAATTTTTCTCCATATAAAATTCAACGTGTCATTACTCATTGACTGAAAAGAGAGTTCTCCATGTAGAATTCCATAATAAGCTATTTTTTTCTGAATGGAAAGAAGATTACTATATTCCTTTCCATTTATTCAAGTTGAAAATTTCCTATTAAGTAACTAGTGAGGATAGATTTCATTTCAAGAATAGGCTCCAGAATACAAAATCCTTCATTAACTATTTTCCTACTAGTAATTCGTCTCCATCCTCCATTCTTAGTGAATCAATATATATATATATATATATATATATATATATATATATATATATATATATACACACACACACACACACACACACACACACACACACACATACACATATAAATTATGGACAGCTCGGCCTGCCCTGGGGATGGGGCTTGTGAAGCAGGTGGTGCCAGGGATCAAACCGCGGTCCCCGTGGTTGCTTAAGCTTACTTAAGCAGGCACTTTAGACTTCTGAGACGTCTTGCTGGCCCCTATATAAGTTTTAAATGCAGCACGATTTTACAATTAGTTATAAATAATCAGAAGATACCACCAGATAGCGACAGGACTTGGCACTCATATAAACAGCAAGACAGTGGAAATGGGATAAAAATAGCAATAAAAATGATTATGGAAGAAAAACTAAACAACTGGCTCCGAAAATTTTGTCTGCCTTGTTACCAATTGTTTATATTTTATTTTTTGGAAAGAATTTTTCACAGGTTTCCTTATATATAAACTTTCTTGTTCTGGTTCACAAAGTGATGCACCATGCAAGCATAAACTGATTCACAATATCTGCTTTTGAGTTCTTACACTAACGAGATTATATGACATTTACACATGTAGATATGGTTTATTTCAATTATGAGTATATGATCCAGATACATCCACTTATACATGAATGCATCAAGCGTACCATTCTTTATAGCTGAGTAATATTCCATTTTATAAAAAGACTATATCTATCTCAATAATTCTGCAGATGATGCACATTTTGGTTGTTTCCAATATTTGGCTATCAAAAATTGTGCTACTATTAACATAGGAGCTCAGACATCAATATGATATGAGGTTTTCAGTACTTATAGGAAAATTTCCAGTAGGGGGATAGCTAGATTGAATGGGATTTCCAGTCCTAGTTTTTTAAGGAGTCTCAATACTGATTTCCATAATGGTTGCACCAGTCAACATGCCCAACAACAGTGGAGAAAGGTTCCTTTTTCCCCACAGCCTCTCTAACATTTGTTATTGGTTGATTTCTTTATGATAGCCATTCTTTCTGGGGTGAGGTGGTATCTAATTGCTCTTTCCATTTGTATTTGATGTATGGATAGAAATGGGGAGCATTTTTTCATGTATTTACAAACTTCTAGTGTTTCTTCCTCTGATAAGTGTACATTCATCTCAGATGCCCATTTCTGTATTGCATCTTTGAATTTTAGGACGTTGATGTGTTTTAGTTCTTTATAAATTCTAGGTAGAAGAACGTTCTCTGAACATTTATTAATTTTTTTCAATTTGTGGTTTGTCTTTACACTCTGCTGGTAATTTCTTTTCACATGCAAAAGCTTAGCAAAGGAGGTACCAGTTATTAATTATTTTAAACGTTAAACACACATTTTGATTTTTCTCAGTGAACTCTTTCCCTACCCCAATATCTTCAAGATTTCCTCCCCATTTCTCTGCCATAATTTTTAGTGTTTCTGTTTTAATATTCAGATCTTCAATCCATTTTGACTTTAGCACATGTTGAGAGGTATGGGTGAACTTTTAGTTTTCGGCATGTAGAGAGTGAGATTTTCTGGCACCATTTCTTAAGCAGGCTATCCTTCTTCCAGTAAACATGTTTGGTCCCATTGTCAAAGATAAGGTGGCCAAGTGTTGTTCTGTTTGCTTCTGCATCTTCTAATCTATTCCATTGATTGGCAGGTCTGTTTTTGTTTTTGTTTTCTTTTTTGCCAATACCATGCTGCGTTTACCACTGTAGCTTTGTAGTATAATTTTAAGTCAGGAATAGTAATGCCTCCTGCCTTATCTTTGTTTACCAGGATTGTCTTTTATATTCTAGGTATTTTCTGGTACCAAATAAATTTTAGGAATGATTTCTCTAGGTCTGTAAGGTACAGTGATGGTATTTTGATAGGGATTGCATTAAATCTGTATGAGATTGTGGGAGTATGGTGATCTTCACAATGTCGGTTCTTCCTATCCATGAGAAGAGAATATCTTTCAATTTTCTGCAATCCTGTATGGGCTCTTTTTTTCAGAGTACTGTAGTTTTCATTGAATGGATGTTTTACTTCTTTAGTTAGGTTAATTTCTAAGGATTTTATTTTCTGCAGTTTTATTATAAAAGGTATTGTTTCTCTAAATTCTCTCTTAGTGTGTTTATTTTCTTTGTAGGGGAAACTTAACAAAATGTCTTTACTGAGGTTGTACACAGCTATATTACAGAATTTGTGTATTAACGTTAGTAGCTTCTTGGTACAGTTTTTCGGGTTTTCCAAGTAGTGTACCATGGCATCTGTGAATAAAGATTGTTTAACTTCTTCTATATCTATTCTTATTCCTTTTATTTCTCTCACTTTTCTAATGGCTCTCACTAATGATTCCAGAAATATTTTGAATAGGAGTGGTGATAGAGGACATCCTTTTACCAGATCTGAGCGCAAAAGACTTGTTTTTCCCCATTTAGAATTATGTTAGCCATAGGATTGTCATGATTGACTTTTATTAATTATTCCAACTGTCTTTAGAATTTTGAATTATAGTGTGTGTTCGACTTTGTCAAAAGCCTTTTCAGTATCAGTTGAGATGATTATGTGGTTTCTGATTTTGGCTCTGTTAATATAGAGCCAAAGTTTGTGTGTGTTGAAACATTCTTCCATTCCTAGGATGAATCCTATCTGATCATGATGTATAAATAATCTTGCGAATGCTTTGCTGTATTCTATTTGCTAGGATTTTATTGAGGATTTTTGTATCTAAGTTCATGAGACAGATGGGCCCACAGTTCTCTTTTTTAGTTGAATTTTTTTCTGGTTTTAGTATCAGTATAATACTTGCCTCTAGGAATGATTTTGGGATGATTCCTTCCTTTTCAATTCCACTGAAGAGTTTGAGGAGTATTGGCATTATATCTTCTGTAAATTTCTTGTAGAATTTTACTGTGAATTGATCACGACCTGAACATTTCTTTGTCGGCAGGCTTTTTATTACATTTTGTATTTCTTTGGCTGTTATTTGGTTATTGAAAGTTCTTGTATCTTCTTGATTCAGTTTTGGTGAAGTGGACCTTTCTAGGAATCTGTTCATCTGTGTCTTCAATTCTGTGAAAGTAAAGATTCTCACAGTAGCTATTCATGACCTTCTGGATTTCGAATGGATCTAGGGTAATGTCACACATTTCTTTCCTTATTGCTTGACTTTGAATCCCTTCTTTCCTCTTTCTGATGAGGTTAGCTAGGCGCTTATCAATTTTATTTAATTTTTCAAAGAACCAGCTTTTTGATTCATTAATTCTTTGTAGTGTTTTGTCCAAATTGAATTGATTTTGGCTCTACTCTTTATAATTTCCTCCCATGTTTGGTCTTTGGGTTTGGTTTGCTCTTCATTTTCCAGATGATCTAGGTGCAGCATTGGTGTATTTACTTATTTCTGTTATCATTTCTGTAGTTTGGGTCATTTTTCCCCCTCTCTAAAATATTTTCTAGTCGTCTGCAAAGGTTTGACTGTGTCATCACGAATTTCTTTATTTGTTCTTTGTCGTGCAAGCATTTCACTTCTGCATCATACTTAAAACTTTTGTGGCATATAGCAGTCTGGACTTGAATTTGTTTCATGAAGAATTTGAAGCACTCTGCTCCATGCTCTTTCTGAATTTGTGATTTGTGAAGAGAAATCTGCCACTGTTCTGATGGGTTTTTCTGTAAATATGATCTCTTTCTTTTCTCTAGTGAGTTTTACCATATTATTCTACTGCTGGATTTCTGGGATCTTAACTATTGTATGTCTCTGTGTGTTTTTAGTTGGGTTGAGGCTATTTGGAGTTTGGTATGCCTCAGTTACGTGAATACCAGATTGTTTTCTCATATTTTGGATGTTTTCTGCTATTACTTCTGTCCATATTATTTTTATATCATTTGCATTGACTTCCTTCTTGTTGATGCCTATTAATATCATATTGTTCATCTTGTCATCCTCTTGCAGATATTCAATTATTTTTTTCATGCATTCTAGTTTTTCTAAGAGATTTTTTCTTACCTTTTCACTAGCTGTGACTATGTCTTCAAGATCTGGAAAATCTCTCTTCAGTTTTGTTCATACAGTGTTTCAAGCTTTTGAGATTTTATTTTCATGTATAACTCTTTGCAACTGCTTCATGCGATTTATTTCTTTGCTATATTACAAATTAAAAGATTCCATCATTTTTCTATTCTCCTCTAATTTTTATCAATGTCTTCTTCACAAGCATTTATTCTTTCCTTATAGTTAACTTTTCTGTTTTTATTTTAGCAATTATTTCTTATATCAGTTTTGCTCTACCTTACTGCAATTGTTCCTGTTCTTCTGATGCTATTAATTCAGAGATTGTTTTTTACTTCAGTGGGTATTTCTGATCTGATTTCGTCTATATTTTTCCTCAGTTTTTTTTTTTTTTTTTTTTTTTTTTTTTTTTTTTTTTTTTTTTTTTTTTTTTTTTTTTTTTTTTTTTTTTTTTTTTTTTTTTTTTTTTTTTTTTTTTTTTTTTTTTTTTTTTTTTTTTTTTTTTTTTTTTTTTTTT
>PVJA010033602.1:0-23204 GCA_004027025.1 Myocastor coypus | reverse complement strand
AGTTTCTCCTATCCTAAATAGCTCACTGTAACTCCCAAGGCTCACAGAGGCTCAGCATGGCTCCAGTGATGGTGGGGGTGGGGGTGGGGGTGGGGGTGGGGGGCCAATCTGTGTTTTTAAAACTTTACACATTGCTATAAGAATCTATGCTGTCCAAACAAAAATCTCAGCAATTTTTTAGCAACATTTTATTAATTAAAAAATACCAAAGACCAGAGTAGCTGAAACATTTTTTAAAAAAAAATAAAACAGATACAGTGCCAAATATATCCTAATTAATGTAACATTTGGAACAAGATTGACAAGGGATCCGTCTGAAGGGATGGATTAAGGAACAGACCTATGCACACCGCTGCTTCCTTCATTTCCCCAGCGCAGTGCAGTGGGAGGAAAAAGCTTAGTCTTGAGGAGATCTGTTGGATGTGCACATTGTTAGTTCTTGACCCCTACATGATGTCACACATAAATGTCAATTTCAGAGGGATTACTGATTTTAATGTAAAAAAAAAATAATAAAATGCTAAGGCTTCAGAAGAAAACACATTATATTGAATTAGCATAAGGAACCCGTTCTCAAGTAAAATATTAAAAACACAAACACCTGTTTAATAAATAAATGTACCAGATTCGGTTTCAGATCTAGCATTCAACAAAAGACATTACTAAGGGAGAAGTTATACAAGCCATAGAAGGAAAGGCACTTCTTATTCATAAATTAAATAGAGAGCTTATAGCAAAAATAGAGGGTATCACCTGCAAACATGAAGTACAAGACAATAAGCCAGACAGAATGTTATACATGAAACATAAAAGATCATTTAGGAAATGTGAATTAAAAGCACAATCCCTTTCCTTCCTTCTGTTTTTGTTGGTGATGGAACTCCAGCCCAGACCTCAGGACACTTGAGGCCTTCTAAGCCACATGCCCACCCACAATGTGCGTGACTCGGTCCTGATAGTACGGATGTGTTCAACTTACAAAATTCATCCCATATAGAGTATTCCATCTTTCTGCCTTGTATACTACAAAATGGCATGGATATTTCAAGATAGCAATTGCAACATGTACCTATTCTATGACCGTTTGACTAAATGATCTTTAAATAATAGCAAATGAATAAAGTATGACGATTACACTACGACCAATACCTGTGTGTAAAACACTCATAGAATTTTATTTACTTCTTGTATAAACTAAAACAAATCACGTAAGTTAAAATTATCAGCCCAATTTTCTAAATAAGACTGAAGAATCGAAGAATTTAAGGTATGTGTCAAAGACCACATATTTAACGACAAGAGCTGCAATTCAAAGTCTCTCCTTACCGTGCAATTTTTCCTCGTGAAATACTAAAATTTTAGAACTAACCCACAATGCAGTAAGCTATACCAACATTAGCTCAGTTTTTTCACAGTAGAGATCTCAGGAAAGGAAGAGGAGGAAGATGGACTGAACAGATGGCAAAACTGACCTCAGATAGAGCCTGCAAGAGCCTCAGCCCTGTGGGCAAGAAGATCTGGATCTAGTACTGCTGAACACTGTTCCCCTCTCCAGGCCCAAACGGCTGCACCTTCCCAGCCCAGCTCTCACTTCAGGCTCCCCTAGAAGACCATGTTGTTGGGTGAGGAGCCATGTCACTGAGTCAGAGTGGAAAGAGCCAACACCTGGAGTCTGTCTGCTGACTTCTTCCTCACAGAGAACAGCAGCTCCTTCTGCAAATGAAGAGTTGGGCAGTGTATTCCCTTGAGTACCTGACAGGAGTTTCAATGACCTTGCTCCCTTTTAACTCTTAGAATAATCCGGTAGAAGAGTCATGTGTGCTCTGCTCCTGGTCTTCCCATAAGTGCTGACCCCTATCAGGAATCCTCTTCCCTTTGTAATCACTAAGGGTAACCCTCTTGTAGACTACAATAGATTGTTCAGGCTACAGCAATGAAATACTGTACCCTAGAGGGAGGCTTATAAACCATAAAAATATATGCTTTCAATTCTAGAGGATGAAATGTCAAGCATCAAACTACTGACAGTTTTGGTGAATGGCGAGGGGCTGCATCATGGTTCACACATGATGCCTTCTCCTGGTGTCCTCCTGATCTGTTCTTCATAGTCTAATCACTGCTCTAAGGCCCCTGCTTTTGATTTCATCACCTTAGAAGTTGGAATTTCAACATACGGATTTGGGTGCCAGGCACAACAGTCAGACCTTGGCATTTGTCTCCTCCGAGCATTTTCTGAACTGCCACCTTCTCAGTGACCCCTCATCCATGTATGTAATGTGTAAGCAACTTCCATACCGCACACCGTACACCTTGCTATACACTGCTTTATTCCTTTAATTATATCACCTAGTAACATGTTACATAATTTGCCTGGTTTATGTGGTACATTCTGTATTAGTGGATACTTCCTTTAGCACGAACGCCACAAAACAGGAAGGTTATTTTTTTTTTTGTTTATTGGTGTCTTCGTAGAATATTGATTGTGCATAATAAATCTCTTTTTTATGTGTTGGGTACAGGGTCTCATTAGGTAGTGATCCTCGTGTTCTCAGCCTCCCCAGTGCTGAGATTACAGACATGTGCCACCATACCAAACACCACCTCTCGCTCAGCACATCAAGGAACCCCAGTACTTGTGCTTCCCTAAGCAGGTGCTTAGTCCACTAAGCTATCTCACTGACCAGACATAATAAATCTTAATAGATATTAATGAGGTTAAATGTTTGTCTTCTCCCTTAAACATCAACACATTCAGGAAATATGGCTGAGGTCAACGTCAAGAAAAAGAATTATCCATTCTAACATAAAGACTGAAGAAAAGTGTTCTCCCCTGTTGAAAACAAGTAAAGTGTAAAAGAGAAATCACCTACTGGGAACGCAGCAAGGAAAAACCATACTATCAAAGTGGTGAGCATAATCTACACATATTGAAAAAAAAAATCTATTCCTGGACTTTTAAAAAGTTGAAGATAAAGCTATTCCTATCTACAGTCAAAATTAAATAACATAGAACAAGAATACAGCAATATTGGTGTCACAGAGATTAAAATACCTTTCCTTATAAAAATGATACCTCTAACATGGTTTGAGTGCCTATTGTATCAGCTATGTGTTAAATACTTTTCTCAGGAGTCACTTAGCACTCACATTTCTGCAAGCTAAGCACTATCATGATCTCATTACTACTTAATTATATTATCATGGCAGTGTAAAAAACCAATACTACTTTCTCAGGTTAGAAAGTCAAAGCACTGCTAAGCTAAAGTCACAGAATAGTTTATGGTGAACTAGAACTTAGATGGAGGCTACTAGATTACAGAACTAACAACCACTCTTCCAAAGTCCCCAAGCCTTCTCGCTGACTATGCCACCTCCTCCTGGACTTCACACAAAAGCAAAACAAGCTTGTCTGAAAAAAAAAAAAATACTGTGTTCTAATTGTTTTGTAAGTGCTGCTCCTTCATCCTCTCTTCTTAGGCCTGGCATAATTTGTCTGAAATCCGGGAGAACTCCATCAGTGTTGGACTAGGTACAACTTCTCACTTGTAGTTGTCTGTGAGATAATACAGGTAACTTTTTCTTTATGGTATTGTCCCAAATTCAACACACTCCACAGCTTTTTCTGGTGATAAAAAAAAAAAAAAAAAAAAAACTTTATGTCAGAGTCAAGCAAGTAAATTATCCCCTCTGTGTGCATTTTCTTTAAAATAGTCTATCTATATCTCAACAGGAAAGCCCAGAGCATATGCATAATTCCCATGGATTTTAATCAAGTCATAGTTCCAGAGTTTCTCTCTCAGACTCTATCTCTCCGTCATTTTCTTTCTGTTTCTCTGTGTCTCTCTCTGTCTTTCTCCCCACCCCCTTTTCTATGACCTCTATCCGATTCCCATTGGCTTGTCTAAACTCCCTGGGACCTGTGAGTAACAGATTTCTTCTGTTTGTTTATCCCACCATTGCATTTTCACCCTTCTTCATGCTTCACCTAACACAAAGCTAATCCCTAGTTCTTTGATCAGGCCTTTTGTCAATAGTGGCCATGGTGGCTTATGGCCAATCCCAATAGAGAGAAACTTCAAGACTAAACTAGAAAGATACCTTCACAGTAAAAGTCGAAACACTGTACTAGAGCTGTTTTGAGTTCAGTGTTATATTATGGTTTGTGTCTAGTTGCCCCCCCCCCAAAAAAAAAAAAACCTCATGCAGTCATGGGGCGGCTTCTGGAGTTTGTGACTGGTTTCTTGATTCAATGCTGGAATTATTGGTCCGAGCGCCCTGGGGCAAATACTCTGCTTAGAAACGAAAGGGAAGAGGTAGAAGGGAGCTGGCTTCTGGTGCTGCAACCCCTGCCTTTGCTCTTTTTGCTTTTTGCAACCACTGTAAAGAATTGTCCTCTGCTACATGCCCTCTGGCTTGGAGCCAGCTGAGTATGGACTGAAACCTCCACTAACTGTGAGCTAAATAAACCTTTCCTTCCTTCATTTTTGGGTGCCAGATATTTGTCCCAGCAATTAGAGAAGAGGAACTGAGGCAGACACTCTAACGGTGAGAGAAGTGATAGTTTTTGTTGTTATATTTTACATTAGTTAATACATTGCCCAATGTTGTCTTCACCATAGTTGTTCAGAGTAAAAGATGCAAACATGATTTCTTGTCTAAGCATTGTTGGTACAGATCTTTCTTTTCCTTGCACAAAGAGAAAGTAGCTGTCTCTATAGTCCAACAGTCCACAACAGTAGTGGTTTATCAGCTCATCCTGCTGCTGCAGGGATGAGCCCTGCCCACACCAGGGCAAACAGTGGCTGGTACTCCAAGTTTCTGATGTCTAGAGTCTTGCTCTGCTCGCTCTCACCATTGGTCAGCTGAACCCTGAGGTTGGGTTCAGGGAAGCCAAGCAGAACCAGTCAGGAAAGGGAAGTCGAGATTCCACCGCACCCTGGCCATGTTCCACAAGAAAAAAGAAGCAGCCATCTACTTTTGCACACACAAGACTTTCTGGCCGAGGTTTTCTTCCAAGCAGCAACAATGATGCAAACCAGCAAAGTTTTCTTGCTCACTTTTATTTGGCTAAGACTGCAAGCACCAGAAGCTCTCTTCAACCCCAAGATTCAAGGCTAAAACACTGCGCACATAAATCAAATGCTTGCCTTCTTTGATATCAGTCTTTTGTAGAAGAAACCACATCCCCTAAAACACCCAGACCGTCCTCAAAGGTGTAGAATCAATCGAAGCCCAGCGTTTGACTGCTGCTTTACTTACATATGCATTTTTTCTCATTATCATTCTATGATACCTGAGTAGCACTTTTGCTGGTGGGAGACATTTCCCTGCTAAAGGTTTGCCCCAGTACAACTCAGCTTAATGAGATCCCAACTGTGATGTAGCCTTTGCTCATTCCTGAAATCAAATGGAGCTATCCATTTCACAGTTCTAGCTCCTTCTATTCTCATTTCATTGTCTCTCTTCCTAGCAGTTCTTGAGGACAAATTCTCTAATTTAACAATAATCGGATGTTTCATTCTCTGAGCTCGTGCCCTGGTCCAGATGCCCCGTGCTCACTTCCACTGGCATCCCATTGGCCTACGCTCGGGCTGCGTCTCACGCCTGCTATAACCCAGTGCAGTAGATGCCTTCTTCGGCTGAGCTTCCATGGACCGAATGATCACTCAAGTGTTCTCTTATGAAAAGCAGAACCACTGAATAAGACTGTACCAGATGTGCTGTGATATGAGGGAGAAGGGCAAGCGTCAGTTCTAGAAAGCAACCTGCAGTCTTTGTCCTCCATGTTTACACCTTTTGAAAAATCCCTATCAGGGCAGCAAGATCGGGGATCTTCTTGGCCACCGTACCCACCACTACCATTGATTGAAAATGCCTGGAAAGAGTGGTGAGAAAATGTTTAGCTTATTTAGTTTCGTTTTCTTTTTCTGAATATTGCTAAACTAACAAGTTTTGAATTTGGCTAGGTAGAGAGAGACTAGGAGAAGTGTGAGAAGAGAAACTAAAGAAGGGCTGGAGAGGTAGCTCAGAAAGCTAAGCACCTGCTCAGGCAAGCACAGCGGCCGGCTTCAATCCCTCGCCTCACCCCACAGCCCATGCCATGCTGCGCTCAGCCGGTGACCAACTCCAGGCATGGTGGCGTGGTGGTGCTCACCTGCAATCCCAACATGCTGGGAGGCTGGAGACAGGAGGATCACGATGAGTCCAAGCCATGTAGTGAGACCCTGGACCAAATACAGAGAGAGAGAGAGACAGAGAGACAGAGAGACAGAGAGACAGAGAAAGAAAGAAAGAAAGAAGAGAGGAAGGAAAGGAGGAAGAGAAGCAGGGAGGAAGGGAAGGAGGGAAGGAGAGAGGGAGGGAGGGAGGGAGGACTTGGCAGGATAAGGAGAAAAGGACAAGAGAACAGAACAACTCTCCTAGACGGAAGAGAACTGGCAAAGACAAAAATGATGAAAACATAGTTATTTTGTTCTGTTCTGTCCTGTTTTATTTTTGAAGTTGTCTGCATAAGATACTGTATTACTATTTTCTTCACCTTTGCCTAAAAACAAGTAAAATATCAGTCATCCTCTTTTGATTTTCCAAATATACTTTTACATTTAGCAAGATTTTTACAAAGCATAGAACTGGTTGTGTGGAGGGTATGTAGTAAAGAAACAAAGTAACACCAATCATGTAAGAGAAAAGTGCACATAACTTTAAGACAAAGAATTGCTTATAGCAGCCTTTGGAGAGCTTTGACATTTTTTTTTCCTTAACTGTAATAAACCAAAGGACATGTGTTCTTGTATCTTATGTACATTCTTATAATGTACTTACTATTCCAGCAACCTTAGAAGAATGGACTTACTGTATCTTATTTTACAGATGAAGAAACAAAAGTTTTTAAATGAAATAATTAGCTCAGTATGTGACATACAATAAATAGAGCAAGAATTTTAGCCTGAAAATCATCTACTCCCTGCTCCTGCTCCCTATGACCTATCCTTTGTTCATTCTCTACTTAGGACAGGTTATCAATTTAATTAATGAATCACTTCGATGAGCGTCATGCCAACTTTATGAAAGGTTTATAGGCATGTCTGCGCAGTGCTCATATAGGTCACCAAAAGCTACTGAATGAGTATCGTGTGCCAGGGAGTATGGTGGGTACATAGGGCAAAGAAAAAGAAGGCATTATGTAAGACCTTGCAAGGCTCATAATTTGGTGTAACCAAAGAAATCAGGCCATGAAAATTTTTACAACTTGTTATTTTTCTAAAAAAATATCTCTTGGGAAATATAAATTATAATTATAATAACTGGCTGATCATAGACCCCAAAATGAAAGGTGATATGAAACATGACTTTTTTCTCATTTTTAGTAGTTAAGCATCATGAATATTATATTCAGTTAGAAATTTATCGATAGATAGATAGATAGATAGATGATAGATAGAAAGATGATAGATAGATAAATAGATTTATATATATATATTTATATATATATGAAGATTATGATATATATATCCTTCATCAATAGTCTTCCAGAAATCTCCTCAGCTCATCCATAAAATGCACGAATAAGTTAACTACATCTAACTGCTCTGAGCTCACCAGTCACTCAGATAGTAATTCAAGCTGCCCTTCAGTAGCAGAGAAAGGATAAGGGGAGAGCACTTAGCTGACTCTACTGGACTGTCCTTCTTGCTTGGCTGTGTCACCTTAAGCCAGCCAGGTTTCACCCTGTGCTTCCCTGTGCCCATGCATCCCTTGGTGTGCAACACCTCCTGGCAGTGTACTGACCCCTCTCAAACCACTTTGACACGGTTGCGCTCGCAGCACCTTCCGAGCCCACCACGCACTGGTGATGCAGCAGTCCGGTGCGCACTGTCCTTGGCAAGGCAGAGAAGTGGAGCAGGACTGAGGCCCACAGGGAAGCTCTTGTGCTGAGCTCAGCAGAGTCCTCTGCCTTGCTCTCCCTCTGGCTCAGCTGAAGGCTTTCACTTGGCGTTCTCTTGAACGTGACCTTGGAGTATTATGTTACGTCAGTTCCAGAACTTTCCTTCTCCTACTCAAGCCAATGTTTCCTATTTTGGATTGTCAGTTATTCACCCCAACACCAGAACCAAAGCTTTCAAATTATGTGACACAGAGTTCTTTCTGTTATTTTTTTTTTTTTTTACTTCCAAATACCATTGTTCAAAAGCAGCCAAGCATGCCACATACAAAATGAAGAACTATTTTCTCATGAAATTGTACTCTTTTTTCTTTATTGAGAAATTCATTATTAAAACTACAGGACTCCATAGAGCAGTTTGATAGTCAGTCCTGTGGATATTTTTTGTGTGACTTATATTTCTATAGGATTTAATGGAAAGTGTCCCATTACACTCGTACTGCTTACGTTCCAGTATTATTCGACTAGTGGTCTTTCATAAACTTGGGATAACTGGAATCAGAGAGAACAGGCTCCACTTTCAGATAGCACTGCTTGATGACTGCATGACCCTGAACAGTACCCAAACGCTGAATCAGAGCTTTCTTGTCACTACCGTGAGAACCGTCATTGTGATATAGGGAGGGAACTTTTAACAAGTACACAAAGTCAAGTTCAGTAGACATGTGACAATCGACGAAGTTGGTGAGACTTTGGTTCCCCTACCCGGCAGAACACACACTGCTGTCCTCTGACCACGAGAGGTCTTTGTATGCCACTGCAGTGCTGCTTTTCTGTCTGTGCTTCTCAGACATGGCAGCAAAGCCTGTTGGCTTTCCCTGAGGGTATTTCCACTGAAAGTCACAGTTTTTACCACAGCTATCTGCCTCTTCAATTTTCACAAAAATTGTATCTTACTTTACAAGGAATGAATATTTTTACTGTTCAGGCATTTAAAGAAACAGTTTCAAGATTGCTTGTATGGAACGCTTTCAAAAGGACTGATACAGGGGCTGGGTAGATAGCTCCGTGGCACAAGTGCCTGCCTAGCAAGTGCAAGGTTGTAAGTTTGAACCCCAGTCCCAAAAAAAAAAAAAAAAAAAATCTAAAGGACTGATACATTTTTTTCACGGCACATATATAAGCGACCACTGTAAGATGAGCTCTGGAAGGAAAGAATAGAACTCACAGTTACTAACCCTGAATGTAGCCAGCAAAAGATTCAGGTAAAAAGTCCATATCCCAGCTGGATGCGGTGGGCTGTGCCTGTAATCCCAACACTCGGGGAAGCTAAGATAAGAGAAAAGCTGTTTGACCTTAGTTTGGACAACTTCATGACTTGGCAAGATCTCATTGAAAAATAGTTCAATTTAAGCCAGGGAGGTAGCTCAGTGGCATGAGAGCCTGCCTGCCAAGCGCAAGGTCCTGAGTTTGATCCCTGGTAACAAAAAAATAAAAAATAAAAAGTAAAAATAAATAAAAGTAATCCTTTTAATTTTAAAAGACTAGGGATATAGCTCAGTGTGAAAGCCCTGAGTCTACTCTATATTATCAAAACTAAAATAAAATCTCTATCCCATTTTAAAGATTCTGAATAATAAGTGTTTAAAATCTAGGCTACAACTTCAAGAACTGATTTTTAAATGGAAGGCTGACATACAGTGGCTGTAACACTCTAAATTGGGACCTGAACTACTTAGTATTTTGGTTATGTTTGAGAGCATTAGAATCAATGTTCTATTTTTTAAAGAATTTTTTTTTATTTTATTTTTTTCTTGTTTCAGAACTTTTGTTTATTTATTTATTTATTTATTTATTTATTTATTTATTTATTTATTTTTATGGCCGGCTCAGCCTGCCCTGAGGGCACGGCTGGTGCAGCATGGGGTGCCGGGGATCGAATTACAGTCCCTGCAGCCGCCTAAGCTTTTCTAAGCGGGTGCTTTAGACCACTGAGCCATCCTGCTGGGCCCCCTCAATGTTCTATTAGACACAGTGGATTTTGTATTTTATTTACCTGTACACCTTTAGCATATGGAAAGCATCTGAAATGGATTATGTACTCAACGAATATTTATTGAATGGATACACACAAAACTTAATTAACAAGCCGGGTGTGGTGGCTCATGCCTGTAATCCCAGCACTTGGGAGGCTGAGGTGGGAGGATCAGTGTGAGTTCGAGACCAGCATGGGCTACAAAAGTGAGCTAAAGGTCAGTCTGAACTGCATAGTGAGACCCTGTCTCAAAAAGACAAAAAAAAAAAAAAAAACTTAATTAACAAGATAATGATTCTAAGCAACTGTCATATACTAGAAACATGCTGAGTGTGTTAGTAAACGTCTGTAATCCCAGCACTCTGGGAGCCTGAGGCAGGAGGGTCACAAGTTGGAGTCACTCCTGAGCCTCTTAGCAAGACTCGGTCTCCAAACAGATTATAGAAATGGCTGGGCTACAGCTCAGAGTGAAGGCCTGGGCTCAATCCCCAGTACCTCTAAACAAAAATAAGCAGGTATGATAATAAAAAAATAAAAAAAAATAAAAAAATGTTTAAAGATTAGAGACATTTTATTTCTTCTCTGATATGATATTAGTAAATCAAAGCCAACATTTATCTTCATGAGCAGCGTGATCACTAGCCCGGGACATGCTTCATCAGTGGAATGACTGATGTGGACTGACGACCCGTAGTCTGTCTCCGTACGTATCTGCTATAACCCTTGCATACCTGTGTGACTCTGTCAAGTGATAACTAAGGAAACTAGTCATAATGTCCTCTTCTGTCCCTCTTGGGCTGCGTTCAGCCCCAGTGTGTTGTCACCAGCGCTTGGGTCTTGTTTCCTCCTATTGCCTATAAAACTGTTCCCTTGGCTACGAGCAGACATCTGATGACTCCTTCGCTTTGAGCAGCAGCCACAGCATTGACTCCGACTTAGGATAACAACCTCCTCTGTGACGTTGTCCTTTTAATTTTCTTTATTAAGTTAAAAAGAGGTCAGCATTTTAGAATAAAAAGGCAGCAAGGCATTAAATAAAAAACATCTTACAAATCTTCCACAAAATTCAAGGTGAACAGTGATGGATCTTAGAAATAATGTAAAAGAAAATCAAGGTTTTGTTAAGGACATTGCAGTACAATGAGCTATTACGGGCTTTTTTAGAATTTCTTCCTGAATAATAAATCTACCATTTCAAATAAAACTAACATTTTAGAGTTAGGAACACTGATTGAATCTTACATGATAATTACCTTTATTCCATCTATTTCCATAGCCAATCCCTTCTTCTTTAAAGAGGAATAATGTAGTACTGTAGAAGTGAATTAATTATTCTTTGGCACTGGGGCAGAGGAAAGGCAGAAATCCCCGACGGAGACCAGCTCTAGACGCCCAGTTACTGCACTACAAGCAAGTTCCTCTAAAGCCAAGAAAGTATCCCGCGTCTGTCTGTCTGGGTGCAGACACGGAACAAGCTGCACGGAATGCCTGGGCCAGATGTCTGCGCTGTATTTTGTGCATGAGAACGGACTCTCTGGCCAGTGCTTGGGGTCAGGCTCTGACAAGTACATGTCATTGTTCTGTCACCGAGCACTATCTGTTCCCCTGCGTTATTTCTGGAGGGAAATCGTTGCCTTTTTCTTGAAAGCTAAATTTGGCTTTGAAGGGAAGACTTGTGAGGAAAGTAATTACATCGCTGCACTCAGAAACATTCCTTCTCCCTTCCTCTGAGCACAGCCAATTCCACATTTCCTCCCCTCTCAGTTGCATTGCAGAGAAGTCCTTGTCTCTCCGGAAGAGCAGTTTGATGCGATTCATTTACATTAGAATGTGAATAACGTCAATATTAAAAGCTTGAAAAGACAAAGTTATGTAGAGAGAAAATGAAAAATACACAGTCTGCCCACAATAGTATCAAACATTGCCTTGCTTGTAGAACAATATCCATACCTCAGGGGCTGCGCTTCCGGTCTTCCACGTGGTCCTCCCTCAACATATTCGGGGCATTCATTCAGACTCTGAGGGTATCGATGTTATTGTCACAACATCTTGCAATTTCTTCCCTCGATTCTTTTCTACTCTCTCAGAGAAGAGACTTGCATGTTGGCTTCAGTGGTAATTATTTTACTCTCAAATATATTTTTCTTGGTAGAAAATGTTCTGATGATAAAACATGATTATTATATAACTTTATTTTTATCAAGGTACACACAGCTTTCATTTTTCTTTGAGGCTTTCGTCTTATTTTTTTCCTTTGTTCCTTTTTGATTTAGTTACCCTAAACCTGAGTTTTCACACAACAAAAGAACAACACAACACGCACGGTTTTAAACAAAATAAATGTATTTACTCATTCACAAATCCAGACATAGAACAACTACACACAGATTCCAGACTAATTTACTTATTTTATCACTAATCAATCCTTTTTCTGTCTCTCAACTCTGTTCTGATTGCACTGCCTTTTCTAATTGAAGTGTTGTGTGTAAGCTTATACACCTCTTATCCTTAAAGACATAATATCTCCTTCCTGAAGGTTATTGAATTTATTCAGAGGTGATTAATTAAATAATTAATTGTGGACTCTCTTTCCATCTGAAAAAGGCTCAATTTTTTTTCAAAGTAATTAAGTCTTTGTTTCTTCAGCTTAACGTGCTTTTCCTCCAGTCTACTTTATCTCCTCTCACATCTAACTATGAGTGGCAAGAATAACCACCTTCAACACTTTAAACAATCAAGTTCATTCCTTAGGTGACCTTATTCTGACAGGAAATGTCACCACATTTTCTTCCTCTATATAGGAAAGGTCTAGTCAGCAGCTTTCTAATAAAATGTTCCCTATTTCTTCTGTAATTCCCTCTGAAAGTGATCTCAAAAAGCAGATTTCTGCTAAATTTGTGAAAAGAATTTAAAATATCACTACAATAGCCCTCAAAAGCCTTCTAATCTTCCCACTTGCCCACTGTCTGGCTCCAAAATCATGTTCATGTCTAGATAAATATAGATAGATATAGATATAGATGTAGATATAGATAGATAGATATAGACAATCCATATCTATATATAGATTATATAGTATTACATAGATATATAGATAGATATAAATATAGGTATGGATAGTATAAATCTCCTGTGTACATAAGAAACTTAAAAAGACAAACTGATAATTCTATATTTGGATAAGTACATGGTTTGTAATGTAAAATAATAGTAAAAATGCAAGAAAAAACATTTCATCTGACTTTTATAGTTCCTAATGAGAATTCAACCATTAATTAGATTATTGTTCCCTTGTACATAATGTTTCATTTTCCTTTTACTGCTTTCAACAAAACATAATTCCTATCATCAAGTGAAGAGAAGCCACAGAAGCAAATAAATTCAACAAAATGCAAGAAATGATAAAATAACTTAGGGGCCAGTTTTTGTTATTGTTGTCTTTATCCCAAAGGAAAACTCTTCGCTTTGTCATTAATAGAATAGAAGACAATGATTCTCAAAAGTGGCTATAATTAAATAAGAAACTAGAACAGAGCTGTCCTGAAAGAAGATACAGCTAGTGTGTATTTATATGTAAGCCTATGTAGGAAAATAAATATACATTAGAGAACTAGAACATGTATTTTGCTACATTTTTTTCTAAAAAAATATTGATTTTCAAACCTGCAATAACAAATGGTCAGCAGGATTTTTCAACATGAGGTGATCCATTCTTCAGAGAAATATCCTTCTACTCAGTTATTGCTTAATCAACTGTACTACAGTTTACTTTAGGCAGAGTGGAACAGGGAAAAGTACTATGGTTTGTTGACCTGTCCAAGTAGTAAATGCTAGAGTCAGTATTTTATATCATTGTGCTCTTAAACTTGTCAAAATGAATTTTTTCCAAAGCCTCTGCATAAGACCTGGATAAACTAAATAAAAATAACTGTCTGGGGAACTGTCTTCAATAACTTTATCTCTTCTCAACAATATTAAGCCACTAAAAATGCCATGCTATTAGAACTATAATGTTCTGAATCTTTGTCTTTCTGTGGAACTCTTGTGTTTTAAAGTTCCCTTTGCCTGGTGTCAGGGTCAGTGCCATGTAGACTTAGGAAGATTAAGAAGCTACCATTTCTCAGAAGTGTTTTTCTTCTATCAACCAGGCCTGGTGGTCACATGAAGGGATAAGTGAGCTTTTCCATTGATTATCCCTTTGAATTCCCTGTGAGACACTCAGTAGCTGTCCCTGCTTCCAACATTCTAATCAAAAGGGAGGTCCTAGTGAGATCCTGGATGAGCTCATTTGAAAGACTTCTTTAGATACCATCACTTGATTTTCTTATCCAATCTATCTATCCAATTTTTGATTAAGCCTCATAAATACGATATCTGTTATTTTGGTTAAAAATAACATATTTGTGAAGTCCTGCTGATTTTTCTTATATATCAGGCTGCCAGCTGTTATGGATATGACTTCAAACATTTCAAATTATACTTGGGAGCAACCACTGTGATCTGAAATTAACTTTTTAAAATGTGCAAGGAAATAAAGCATTTTCAGAGCATGGAAATTTTAGTCTGGATCATGTTCTTTTATGCCTAAACTAATGTTTATGTAATACAAACACTTTCGTTCTTTAATATTTATACTTTAGATTTAATTTTGTTAGCATATTGTAACCTTTCCTAGGTCCACATTTTTCACTCTGATTATGAACCAAAATGTAAGGGACAAAAACTTAGCAAATTTAATTTGCATTCTTGAAAAAACGTCATAAATAAAGAACAACAACAAAAGCTATTGCTGCAGAGCCATGAGCTATAACAAGGTCTAGACGGTCAGAAAGGTAGATACGGCGGATACGTGCGGAAATAGAGCCCACATGTTCCAAGTACCGGAGGCCCAAAGGAAAAACGTGTCAAGAATGGCCTGGAGGCCCAGCATTCTCTGTCTGCTGACCTGTGAGCAAGGATTCACACCCAGATCTTTACCCCACTAACACCTTGCTGTTGTCTCCCACCTTCATTACTCTGAGCCAGTTGATGGAGCTCGTGGAGGTAAAGGCCAAGCACGCCCTCCACAGTCTGCCCCTCTCTCTCTCAAAGATCTCTGATTACTGCAAATGCTACTGCAATAAAATACTAACTCTGAACTGGAGGGAAATGCTTAAGCATTTACACACAGGAAAGGATATTTTCAACAGTAACAAATATGGTATAAGCTAGTTTAAATGACAATAGAATTTGAACTTTGATAGATACTTTTTTCAATTTCTATACAAATGCAAACTAAGTTTGACACTGAATAATGCCAGCCAATTTTTTCACACATATACTAAAGCAATAACTGGATAGCTTATCAGAACAATGCTATTAATGAAATAAAATGAACTTAGTCTTAGGGCTTTGTGATATATAAAAATAAAGAAGCTTGAGAAATTTAACTGGTGGATTTACTAAAAGTAGTTGAGTATTTATATACACATAGCATTTGATTTTATGATACAAGACCACTTACCACACGGCGCATGGATGCCAGCCCTGGGCATGCTGAACCAGCCACTGAGTCCAGGTGTGGTAGCACATGCCTGTAATGCCAGCACTGGAGAGACTGAAAACAGGAGCATCACATGTCTGAGCTTCATAGTGACACTGTGTACCAAACGTTATGTACAAGTGAGACCTTGTACATAAATTTTTTAAAAGACTATTAATATTAAAAATGACTTATAAACTCAGCCACCACAGTGAGCTGAAGTTTGGGCTAGCCCTTGTTGGCTCTAAGATTTCTTAAGATCGTTATGCATTGGCATCCTCAACGAACTCAAATTGTTTCTCCCCTGACAACTCCCAAATGTTTATCTCTCTCATGCTGGCATCCGTCCACAAAAATAGGAGAAATTTTAGGAAATAAATGCACACAAAGAATTACCAAGTGCTCAGTTTTTCCTATGTGCTAGCAAAAGCAAAGAATTGCTATGTCTTCCCCAAACGTGTGCTAAGTCAACAGCACATGAACAATAGAGAAAAATTTAATACTAAGCCAGTTGCTTCAACAAAGCTGAAAACTCATATTGATTTCAAAGGTCAAGACGCCTTTATGAGGAACATACACATTATCATGACCTCAAATATGAGTATGAATTCAACTAGGGGAAAGGAAATCAAAAGTAAACTTTGGACAAAATAGATAACAAGGAAAATAACATAAAACATCATGGGCTTGTAAACTAGTGGCCAACGGGCCTTGTGCTATCATGAGTGGACCAACTAAGAGCAAAAGCCTTCCCTTCCCCTTCTAGAGAGCTGTGCCCAACACTGATAAAGGAGGTTTCCATAGGAGGAGAGCCAGATGAGGCAGAAGACCTGATGATAAAGGGTTTGCTCAGCCTTCTCCCCATCATCTTGTCCCCTGTCTCACTGTTATCCCTTCTCAATTGTAATTCTCCTTCAAGAGTAAAAAAAATAAAACTATGGGGCTGGCAACACAGTTCATCAGTCTAAAGCACCTGCTTAGGCAAGCTTACGCAATGGCAGGGACCGCAGTTCAATCCCCAGCACCACATGCTGCGCCAGCCTCATCTCCAGGGCAGGCTGAGCCGACTATGATGCAAATAAAATTTAAAATAAAATAAAAGTGGTGTTCCTTTCCCTCTCTCCCTTTTTGGTAGAAAAACCAAAGATTATCCAGGTTCACTGAAAATTAAAGAAATTACACCAGCCTACTC
Source organism: Myocastor coypus (assembly GCA_004027025.1). Lineage (NCBI taxonomy): Eukaryota > Metazoa > Chordata > Mammalia > Rodentia > Myocastoridae > Myocastor > Myocastor coypus. The sequence continues at coordinate 6,574 of PVJA010033602.1, read as the reverse complement.
TTCATCTGCAGCTTCCTAAATAGAGTTGTTTATATAAACAAAAGAATGATACAAGACTATTTAGTTTATATCACAATGGAAATTGTCACATTGTTTTTGAATTTTTCAAGCACTTATCAAGGACAGTTGATTTTAATGACTCCTGCAGCGGTGACACTTGAGGCCATGGTGGAAAACACAATCGAATGCAGTGGTATCAGTAGTTACACAGGCTGTTACCCTGGACCGCTGTTAGAGCTGTTCCAGAAGGACTGTGGAGCAAGACCCGCAGATTTACAGACTCAACACAGGTTCCTTCATTTGGTACTGGTCAAAAAATTTTTATTCCACAATGTTATGTACTCACTACTCACGGGACAGAATGTATAATTTTTTTGTATATTAAAGTGACAATATATTACAGGGCGTAGTGGCGCACGCCTGTAATCCCAGCACTTGGGAGGCTGAGGCAGGAGGATCACTGTAAGTTCAAGACCAGCCTGGGCTACAAAAGTGAGCTCAAGGCCAGCCTGAACTGCATAGCGAGACCCTGTCTCAAAAAGACAAAAAAAAAAAAAAAATGACGATATAAAAGGACATTTGTGTACCTCAGATGATATGAAAGTCACATAATAGTGACGGGAAGAGAATAAACCACATTTAAATAATAAAATAAGCTATCATACTGAATATACAAAATAATTGAGTTTTGTTTGTTTGTCTGAGACAGGATCTTACTATGCAGTCAAGACTGGCGATGAATTTCTATATAAACTAAGCTGGCTTCAAACTTGCAGCGATCCGTCTGCCTTGGTCTCCCTAGTGCGGAGATCACAGATATGCACCACCCCACCATAGCTGGCATATACGTAGAAAATTCTAAAGTTCCTTGTCATAGTTAAAGTAAGCACATTTCAATTTTAAAAGTAAGTAGTTATGCATGTGGGTAATTCTTGCCCCAGAGGCCTGGGCAGCACTCCTTTAGAAAGGATGCAATCACTTCTTATAAATATGTAAATATGTTATCAGCCTGCAGGGAAACAGAAGACAATGAACAGAACAATCTTAATGCAAATGTAACAAAGGAAAAAGAAATAAAACTAACATTCATATTTTAGTAAAAAAAATCCCGGGGATGGAAAGTGATTCCTTCTTTATTTTGGAAAGTCAAAATATCTAGTTACTCAAGGATGCCCAGCTGAGCAAATGAATTCAAGACTGCCTTGTAGAAAGAGTGACATTTACTAAAGCAGCTCTACTTCCTGAAGATCATAGATGGATGCTGGAGATATCATAGATACAAAAATAAAATCAAAGATTAGCTTTGAGTTTAACAACTTTTTATGTAGTCATTTGTTTAGAGCAATGGCCATATTTTTGGGGGAAAATGTGACATGTTAAATGTCATAAAACAAGATCTCAACTATGTCATGTCTTAAGATGGCCACAAACTACAAACACAGCATTTTCCCTTCCCAGGATTGTGGACCATAAACATGTGCCATTAAAATAACTGTAAATTATTTAAAGGTAAATTAAGTAAGCACTTACCAAAGACAATAAAAACCATCACTTAAAAGATAAGCACTATGAGATTATCACTTTAGCCTTTAAGGTACAACAATAATATGACATGTATCACTTTAAATACAGCAATGCATTCAATCCCTTTGTGTTAGATGAGGTTTATACGTTTTGTCAGGACTCCTCAGGGGGTGCATATTAGAAGACCAACAATAACTCTTTGGACCAAAATAAGACTATCTTCTTTTTTTTTTTTTTTTTTAAGAAGAAATATGTGCTTTTATTTAATATTACTTTCAACATTATTTCCATACTGTCTTATTCCTGATAGTTGAACATGTCTGTACTTGTGGAAATTAAATATGATAATTATCAAGTAAATTATTTGTTTAATTTTATAATTTTATTACTTTTAATAAGAAAAACAATGAGACAGTTTCAAAACACAATAATTAATACATTGCATATTATTGTCTCCATAGTAATTGTTCAGAGTATAAGATGCAGACATGATAACTTTTCTAAATATCATTGGTACACACACTTCACATTGAGCTCAGAGAAAGTAGCTGCATGCATAGTCCAACAGTCCATTATAGCAGTGGGTTATCAGCAGAACTGGCATTGTCAGAAGCTGTTGACTTGAGCCTCTTACAGTTCAGCATACTTATCTTGCTTTACTTTTTATGCCTCATGGTTAAACTTTTCTGCTGGATGGTTAAGACCAAGTTAAAGCAAGACCTATATAACAAAAAAAGGGTAATAAAGAAAATAAGAGACAAGGAAATATGCCATAGTATTGACCCGATACAATTTTGTATATGGTTAGATTTCTAAATTGCTGTGTAAAAATGTGCAACTTTTTTTAGCACATTCTATAGGGATTTATTAGAATGATTGATGGAAAATAGGAGTTCCACGTTGTCTAAAACATTTGACACTCAGAAAGAAAGTGATGTTATGCTCAAGTACCTATGTTATAAAGTAATAGTATCACTAAGCTTCTCTTCCAGAGGGAGAAGTTTGAAGACCAAAAAATTGGAGAAAAAGAAGGTCTACAAATTAGCCAATATTTTGGCCCTAGCTCTTCAAGATCAGTGAGGACTCAGGACATGAGAGAAACTGTACTATAACATCCTGTAACTCAGTTAAATACCAAATTTTCTGTTCAAGGAGATTATGGGGCCAGAGAGGAAAGAGATCGATGATGTATAGTGTGCCTAAGGAGCGTCACCCTGGGAGAAAACATGCTCTCAGGCTTTCACAGAGAGCAAACTGGTCAAAAAATGGCTGTGACTCATCCAGATGGCTGACACTGACAAAAGTTCTACAGAATGTTGTACATGGTTTCAGGGTAAATCCTGAGGGTATTTAACTGACCTGTCAGATACAGAAGCTCCATGTTTTGAGACTATCGTCTAAACATCTGCAAAGTTCAATTGATGATTTCTCTTGGTGGGGCTTCAGGCAATTTTCAAGGTAAGATGTAGGGTTTAATCTTGTTCTACATTTGTGTTCACATTGCAGCCAGAGAGTCATCTTTTTCTCATGGTCTTCATGTCTGCCTTACACCTCCAAGCCTAACTTCCATATGAGAAGATTTTGTATATATTTTGATTCACATATAGCCACACGGTGAGATCATAAAAGGAGCAGTCGGATGGCATGGTGGCTGCTAAGGAACTGCACCTCCCGCGTAGTATGCATAGCACCAAGGCCACAGTGGAGGGAAGGGCAGCAGCTCCTCCTTGCAGTAGCTGGGTGCCCAGGGTTTCTAGGAGCCAGCCAATAGGGCAGCTGAGGTGGGACAGACAGGTGGGGAAGGGGCGCAATAGGACTTATGGCTGAAGCACCTCCTCATCTTTCACAGAGCCAGGGAGTTAAAAACCCCACTAGATCTCACTAATGAAAGAAGAGTGGAATGGTCTCACAAATAGCCAAGAACACTGGCTTGTAGTTGGGCTCTGATCCACCACTAAATAACTCCAACACTGCAACTAGGATCTCTGGACAGACAATGAGTGGTATACAGCAGAGAAAGAACCTCTTTGGGGTTTGGTGGCCAGACACTGGGATATAGCTGTGTGAGGAAGAGAAGGAGGAAAGTGGGTCCCTGGGAACCAGCCAGGACCTGAAGCGAGAACTGAATCTCACTGGAAGAGCAAAAGGGAGACTTCCAACAAAGAAGCAGCAGGGCCGGGCGTGGTGGCACACGCCTGTAATCCCAGCACTCGGGAGGCTGAGGCAGGAGGATCACTGTGAGTTCGAGACCAGCCTGGGCTACAAAAGTGAGCTCAAGGCCAGCCTAAACTGCATAGTGAGACCCTGTCTCAAAAAGACAAAAAAAAAAAAAAAAAAAAAGCAGGTGGCGGGCAATTCCCTGAGCCTCCCTGAAAAGGGGGGGAGGGGGGTACCTTGAAAGCACAGGACTACTGGCCACCTCAGCAGCCTCTATCAGGAAGCACTGCAGGGGAACAGAGAAGGGGGTGCAGTAGATGGGGGCCTGGTGAGTTACCAGATTCAGATGTCTCCCAAGATGGCTGGCAGTCATTTTAACAAGGCACCAAATGACCTCAGAACTGAAGACAGCTACGGCCCCAGCTCCATAGAGCTGATTTCCATGACAAGTCCAGGCAGCTGAATTCACACCCACTGGAGGTGGAGGCACACAGCTGCTGCCGCTGAGCAGGTCAGATTCCAGCCTCGCAGCCGGCGCAGCCTGAACGTCAGCAGAGTGGGAGATGGGACTTGGAAATGCCTACTACTCTGCCTCAAAGCTCCGTCTCACTGGTGGGATTAACAAACACGGATCTACTGGTGACAGCAGAAATGCCTTGAAGTAGACGTATTTTTTTTTCTATTTGTCTTTTCTTCATCTCTGTTCTTGTTTTGTTTTTCACTGTCTTTATTTTAATGTGAGTGAGATTATAGTTTCCAGTTTTATTATTGTTCTGTTCTTGTTTTTATGTCTTCCCTTGTGGCTCCCCTGTCTTCTTCGCTTCTTTCCCAAAGCTTATGTGATCCTCCTTTGTTCTCCAACCTTGCTTCTAACCTCTTCTTCTTCCATTTCTCTGCTTTGCCCCACTAATTCCTTCTAAATTTTCTCTTCCAAGGGTAAAAATTGGTATAGTGAAGTCTTGTTAACTGAATACAATTTTCTGGTTCTTTTTTTTTTTTTTTGTCTTTTTGAGACAGGGTCTCACTATGCAGTTCAGGCTGGCCTTGAGCTCACTTTTGCAGCCCAGGCTGGTCTCGAACTCGCACCAATCCTCCTGCCTCAGCCTCCCGAGTGCTGGTATTACAGGTGTGAGCCACCACGCCCAGCAAACATTTTTTATTTTTTTGGTGGGACTGGGGTTTTGAACTCATGACCTTGCACTTGCCAGGCAGGCATTTGTGCCACAGAGCTAACTCCTCAGCCCTTCATTTTAGATTTTGTTATAAAACCACAAATTTAGTTCACATGGCAAAAAGATGGCAAATTAATGATTACCCCAATTTTTCATTTTTTAGACTATGTTTGATGCTACTATCATTGCTGGGTGTACCCCTTTGGCCAAAGGGACATAACTGTTCTAATCACCACTCCTTCTTGGTATACCAAGACTGTGATTACATGAGGGTCATGAAAAATGCTGTAGACCAGTGCCAAAGAGCCATGGGCCAGGCCAAATAGAGAACAGATTCCCATCGAAAATAAAGTGGGAAGGCAGGATCTTGCGCCTGATTCAAAATACAAATTCCTGCTACATCTGGGAGGTACCTCAGAGGAGTACTCATTTTGGGAGACATTTAAGTACTAGCTGTAAGCTACTGTCAATTATAGAGATAATCATAAAGATAATTTATAAGCATCAACCTAGAATTAAACCACATCCTTACAAATTGAATAGTCCAAGAAGAGATACTAAATGTAAATATGTATGCACCAAATACCAAAGCACTCATCTACACCAAGCGCTTAATAACAGGTATAAAAAAGCAAATAAGCATTAATACAGTTGTAATGGGGGACAATGAAATATGAGAACTCAAATAAATCATAGTTCAATGGAATTGGAAATCAGTGGGAAAAGAAAGAAAAGAAACCATGAGACCTTTATAAACACATGGAAATTAAATAATGCCCTACTGAACAACCAAGGGATCATAGATTGTTATGGTCCATGTCTAGATGTCCACCCAAAGCCTCATGCAATCATGAGGTAGGGACTTCTAGTTTCAGACTGTACTCATAATCCACTGGGATTATGTGTTTTAGTACTGATGGGATTATGGGTCTGAGTACTGCTGGAATTACTTGACTCATGATCCACTGGAATTATGTGTTTTAGTACTGATGGGGTTATTGGTCTGAGTACAGCTGGGATTATGGGTATGGCCTAAGGTGGATAGGCTGATGCAGAGAGCCTGAATGTAGTATAAAGAGAGACAGAGAGACAAACTAGCTGGTGCTTTCCGTTGCCCTGATTGGTTGGTTGCCTCTGTCACCATTTTGTGGCTGTTCCACTGCCATGAACTGGATTCTCTCTGCCCTGTTCCACTCAGCCTTGGGCCAGCCGAATGTGTACTGAAAACTCCAGTAACTGTGAGATAAATAAACCTTTCTTTCCTACATTTTGGGTGTCAGGTATTTGTCCCAGAAATTAGTAAAAAGTAACTAAGACACAGATGAAACTAAAGAAGAAATTAGATAGTTTCTGCAATGACATGATAATGACAGTAAAACATACCAGAACTTATGGGATACAAGGAAAGCAGGCATACAAGAAAATTATAAGGCACTGAATGTAGCCTTCCATAGCAGGAAGACAGACAGAGATTAAATCAATAACCTGATATTGGATCTCAACCTTCTAAAAAAAAAAAGAGGAAGTCAAGCTGAAAATTCATATGATAAATGCACACCTGTGTTTACAGCAGCACAGTTTGTGCTAGCTGAACATTACAAACAGCCTCGGTGCCTCAGCTGATAAATGGATAAAACAGAAATGGTTTTTAGCCCATGAAATAGTACTCAGCCATAAAGAGGGACAAACTTAAGACACGTAGAACTAAGTGGATAGATCTT
>PVJA010033601.1:0-23270 GCA_004027025.1 Myocastor coypus | reverse complement strand
TGCACTCTATAGAATGATTGTGAGGACAATATGCAATATGTCAACTTTCAAAGAAAAGAAGGGGGAAAAGAAAATAAAAAGTAATGTGGATTTAGAAAGGTTAATGTTTAATTGTTTGATCAATCTTATATACCTATATGTATTAATCTAAACTGATCTGATGATGAAAATATGTAATATAACCATTGTTAAATTTAAATAAAAAAATTGAAAAAAAACATAAATCTTGTACTAAATACCTATTTATTTCAGTTTCTAGTGCACTATATAACATGTCCGTTCTTCAACAAAAATTATAAAATAATATGAAAGGAAGAAAAAGGATAGTATGAAGAGATAAAATAATGAGGAGACAAATGTAAATACGATTCAGGTCTTAAAGTATGAGATGGTTAAATAGTTATGATAAATAATTGTACCAATCGGTTAAATAACAGACAGCATGCACCTCAGGTAGGTAATACAAGAAAAGAAGTTTAAGAAATAATTAAAAGGCTGGGGGGCGGGGAACATAATAAAGGAAAAGTTAACTATTATTTAAATATGCTTTTAATTATTCTTGATCATTTTATTTTATTCTGTTTTATTTGTATTTTAGGAAAGAGTCTACAGGGTGTTCGGGGTCTCACTGTTAGATAAGACTTATAGTGATCTGCCTATTTACAGCCTCCCAAGAGCTGGAATTACAGGCATGTATGCCACCCTGCCCAGTCTCAGTTGCCCTCTCAGTGCGCCACGGAGGCAGGGCCAGCAGTGCAGGCCCAGGAATCAAAGTCCCAGTCCCTGCAACTGCTTGCAGGAACTTTAATCCACCGAGCCATTTGGCTGGCCCTTTCTTGATCATTTTAAAATGGGGCCTGGCAGGATTGCTCAGTGGTCTAAAGCACCTGCTTTGGAAAGCTTGAGCAGCTTCAGGGACCGCGGTTCGATCCCCGGCACCACATGCTGGGACAGCCCTGCCCTCAGGGCAGGCTGAGCCGCCATAAAAATAAATAAGTAAACAAACAAAAGTTCTGAAACAAGAAAAAAAAATTAAAGAGTGTGAAAAAAAAAATGGTTCAGGATTGGTATGTCACCTAAATTCCATAAGGGCTGTCTTTGCTCTCAAAAAAAAAAAAAAAAAAAAAAAAAGGTATTTTTGCAGTTTTTGATTGCAGTGTTTGTTATATACCCTGCTGTTAATTATGCTATCCATAGTAATTATAGATGCATTGAATTGCCAAGGGCATTTGCAAAGGCGTGTAGAAGTCATTTGCCACAATTCTTAAGCTGTGTATTGTATTAGATATGTTGACTAGTGTTCTGCATAAATAGAATATTAGTCCACAATGAGTTAGAAAAGTTAGGTTGGGCCCACATTTACTGTTCATTTTCATTTGACCAGAGATAGGCTTTGTTATTTTATTTTATAGATGAGACAAAAGCCCACTAATCAAAGTTAAAAGAGGAAGGCTTCACTTCAGCTCATGGTTTGTAGAGATTTCAGTCCACAGCTGGCTGTCGTGGGAGGCACGGCCTGGCCTAAACCATCACAGGGCAGAGCCAGTTCATCCAGGCAAGATGGCACGCTGCGTAGCAGGCTGCATGGGTGCCTCTTCCTCCTGCACCACCCTGGCTAGAAGGCAAGTTCTAGGTGTTCCCAAGTGTCCCTACACTCATATATATTATGAGCAATACCTTTGTAGAATCTCTTTTCCCTTGTTGAATTAGGATTTGGACCTAGTTTATGCAAGATTTCCTTTGTTCCCCTGTCTTTTCTGTCATAGTCACAAGAAGCCCCCTAACTACCAAGTAGCAGTCTGAAATATCTATTTTATTAGAAATATCACTGTGTCATCTTCTATGAATATTTCTTTTTAACAGTAAAAACCTTTAATCTAGGAGGTTCTAAAAGTATTTTAAAAAGGAAGAAAACACTTTTAAAGCTTAAAGTTGACAAGAAGTAGCTTTTCAAATTTTAGCACATAAGTTATAGCTCCTTCTAAAAATGGGAGGATGATTAGCTTTAGGTAACAATTTTTACATCAAAGTATATACGGATTCCCATACACTGAGAAGTTTCCAGTTTTGACTGGCAGCTGCCTTGCCATCTGTCTCCTAGAATCAGTCTGTGTATTACAAGATCAGCCTTTACTTCTTCTCAAAAGACATGCTACATAATTTAATCACATGGGATCACTTATTATGAGCTTGCTCCTCTGGAAAATAATTTTATTATCCAGAAAATAATAAATGAGATAATATTAAAGATCACATGGAAATTTCTGAGTGGTGTTGTTGACAGAAACATGGTAGATAGGGATAGCAAATGCATCGTTGGTATATATGTTTGTATCAGTGAGGGAAATTTAGCATTCTATTAGCATACTATCATCCATATTTTTCCATGCAATGGAACATCTACATTTTTTTTATACAGGGTCATATTGTACAGTTCAGGGTAGCCTTAAATTTACTGTGTAGTCCAGGCTGACCTCGAACTCACAGTGATTCTTCTGCCTCAGCCTGTTGGTTGCTAGGACTATAGGTATGTGCTATGATGCTCACCACAGCCTCTGCAGTTTTTAAGTAAATGCTATATCAGTTAAGCTGATGTTATGTCAATTACGAAATTAATTACAGTTTTGGTGCACTACCCATAGAGCTATAATGTATAGAAACTCATTACTTTTCAGTATTAACATGTAATACAGAATTACCTTTAAGCATATCATCTTTTATTCTTCAATAATTTTGTCATAGTATGTAGTTTTCCAAGGTGGACAATACTATACAGGATAAATTTTATAAAATTATTTTATAATGAATCAACCAAAGAATTATATACGTAGAGTGAAGGAAATTTGTCCACATACTGAAGACCAAAGGATCTAGCTGACGTTCTGGATCCCATGATAATGTCCTGTATAAGTACCGCTAAAGACCTAGAGCTCATAACAATGCTTCTCACAAAGTCCAGATGGAGGACTAGAGGACTTGACAATGTGTCCTGCAGACCTGTACTGCGAAGGACCGAAAGTCAGTGGTGGAAGCTAGAAGATCTGTGCCAGGAGGAAGCAGGATCTGTGCTAGCAGCTAGCAGGCACTGAAGCCAGGAAGCAATGTTCAAGGTAAAAAAACAGAGGTCCCCTGAAAGGTCAGTTGCAATGCAGTCCGCAGTTCCTCCAATAAAGGCCAATTTAATAAGCCTCTCCAGGAGACTGAGCAGTGCACCTTCTTCCCTCTGAAGCCAAGAAGTGATACTCAAGATGAGCACAAGAGCTCTGAACCATAACTATTCTCAGCAATAAACAAGTCCCAAGTTCCTTCCACAGTGAGAACAGCTGGAACACCCACATGACAAGGTCCTTCTGGAGAATAGCCCAAGAGATTTGACAGCTCCCTACCAGCCTCCCTATAAACCTCTCCAGTTCTGCCTCTTATGCAGCCTGCAACAATCTGTAGGAGGTCTTCCAACACTGACCACCATGCTGGTTCAGTTCAGCAGAGTGCATAAAGTTGACCACCAGCTTTCAATCAACCACAAATCTATAAACTAGGGACTAATTAAAATGGTATTGGTCAACATCAAGCAAACTGCACCTTAATAAATAGGAGATGCACTAAAAGGTGGGGTACATTGTCATGTAACTTCTGGTGAGTCAGATCTTTTATAAAAAAAACTTCCATTTCTGTTGTGCTGCCAAATTAAAAAAAAAAAAAGGAATGGGTACATCAGACATGATCTGATTTCTAGCATTTCATTTTATGTGGTTCCCAGGCTTATTCTTATTTAGTATTCAGTAGCGAGTCAAAAACTCTTTTCAAAACACTTAAAATTTGGTTGGATTTGCTCCAAAACTCTGTCTTTTCTACTGCTGGTGATCAGTACATTGCCCATATATTATACATTATTCTCGTCCATCAAAAGATAAGTACAGGAGCACACATTGGCAATGTTTCAATGCTCCTTGCCCTTCAGCCAAGACCTACTTGAGAAGCTCATCTTTACTTGATTGAAAGCTTTTGGCTTTAGGCCAACTTATGTGTTATTCTGTAGTAGGTTCCAGGGACACAACTACAAATGTACAACATTCCATTTACAATTTCTGATTATATCATTAATATGTTTATGCTGAAACAGTTTAAAAATTGGAATTAGATTTCCCTTCAGTTGATGTCATTGTGATTGTTATACTACTGATATCTAATGATCATTTTAATTAGAAAACCAGGAAAGATTTGCATTGTAGAAAACAAGTGGCTCTCATAATTTAGAAAGTTGAAATAAGTATCACTTCGACATTTAAGCTTTTGCTAAAACCATGAAGACACTCAAAAAACAACCCCACAACTTCAGACAACCAAGAGTGTTGTTGCTCTTTTCACTGCCAGTTTCAGGAATGTTCATATTTCCATCTCCCTAACTGTGGCATGGGGAAATGAACCACAATGAAGAGCTCATTCAGCTGTAACTCTTTAATCATACTCAAGTTCAGGAAAACATAAAACACTTGACTGTTTTCATTGGTTATATCCAAATCAAACAAGTGTGGTCCAGGTGTGTCACATGCCTGTAACCCTAGAACTAAGAGAAGATGAGAAGGAAGGAAGAAAAATTCAAGCCTTACTTGAACAAATGAGTGGGATATATATCAGAATAAAGAAAACAACACAAATAAAAGGCCACTAATATAGCTTAATACTAAGGCATTGCACAAAAGGAATAAGGATTGGAAAAGAGTAAGTGAAACTATCATTATTTGCGGATGCTATGATAGGCTATGTAGAAGATCCCTAAAACTGTAAGGGTCTTGTAGACCTTATCACCAAATTCAGTAACAAAGCAGGATACAGTGTCAACACTCAAAAATCAGCATTTTTGTACACAAACAATGAATGCACTAACAGAGAAATTAGAAAAACCATGCTGTTAGTAATAACACCCAAAAAACTAAAATGCTTAAGAATCAATCTTGTAGAAGTAAAAGATTTATACAGTGACAATTACACTACTCCAAGGAAAGAGACTGAAGAGGATTTGAGAAAACTGAAAAAGTATTCCATGCTTCAAGATAAGAAAATTCAACATTGTAAAAATGGCCGTACTCCCAAAATTGTTATATAGATTCAATGCAATCCCAAACAGATAACTTTAATATACCACAGACAGCTAGAGAAAACTTTCCTCAAATTCTTTCAGGGTCAGAAGAGGTCCTGAATATCAAAGACAATCCTAGAAAACAAAGGAAAGAAAGGAGGTATCACAATCCCTGACCTGAAAATATACCATAAAGCTACTGTGATAAAATCTGCATGATACTGGCACAGAGACATATCTGAGGATCAATGGAACAGACTAGGAGATGTAGATACAAGTACCAACACACTCAGCCATTGTATTTTTGAAAAAGTAGCCAAACTGCTTCACTGGATGAAAGATAGCCTCTTTAGAAAGGATGCTGGACAAGTTGACTTTCCACATGCTGAATGCTAAAACTAGACTCATGCCTATCAGCATGCACAAAGCTGCTGTAAAAATGGATGGAATATTTAAATATGAAAACAGAAACACTAAATCTTCTGGAGGAAAATGAAAGGAGAATTTTAAGACATTAAAGGAAGTAGAGAGTTCACAATCAAAAACCGAACTGCACGGGAAATACTTTGAAGAATCGCCAATTGAAATCTCATGTTTTTTTTTTTTTTTTTTTTTTTTTTTAAAGTTTCTGTACTTTAAAGCAAATCTCCAATAGAATAAAAAGGAAACCCACAAACTGGTAAAATACTGTAGTTGACTGTCTCTCTGACAAAGGCCCTCTATCTAGAATATATAGAGAATTAAAAAAGTCTTGATACTCAAATTCAATGATTCAATTTTCAATTCAGTTCAAAAATGGGCATCTGAGGTGAATATACACTTCTTAGGGGGGAAAAAACACAAACAGTAAGTAAATATGTGAAAAAATATTCAGCATCATTGGCCGTTTGAGAAATGCAAATGAAAACAACACTGAGATTTCATCTTTCCTGAGGAAAATGACTAACTTAAAGAAGTCAGTCAATGACAAATGTTAGAGGGACTATGGTGAAAAAGCAATGCTTCTGCACTGTATATATGAATAACTGACTGGAAGACAACACTATGTATTACAACAAATGCTATGAAATTCATTGTTAAGTGAAATTCTGTATCACTTGGAAATTTTTGCTTTAATTCTAAATTATAATCTCCTTTAAAAATAAAAAAAAAATAAAATGAAGGGCCATGTTCAATCCTTAACACTGAAAATGAAACAAAAATTTTAAAAAGTCTGTCTTTCATTGTTGTTGTCTCCTGTATACAGTACTGATTCAAAGAATTTAAATTACATAGGTAACTAGGGACTTTAGTGGTTTTAGAAGTGTGGAACTTTTAACTTTCTATGCTATGGTTTCCGGTACATCATATTACATATAAACCAACTTCTCTACAATATTTCTAGTATAATAGTAGAAGAGTTTCAGTTATCTAAGAAATACACAGTGTAAGATTACAGAACTGATTTTCACACATTTAAATTGTGAGTAAATTTTAATCCTAGAAATATTGTGGCAAAAGATGTATACTATTTCACATTTCTGTTATTCATTGGAGATGTAAAATGAAGAACCATATTTATCCATGTTGCCCATCTACCTATATTTTACCTACACACTTACATCAAGTGCATTACAATATAAGGATTTTTGGTAGAATGTTGACAGATGTTTATTTTTCATTTTATTTTATCTTGTCTTTTTTTTTTGGCGGGACTGGAGTTTGAACTCACAACCTTGCACTTGCCAGGCAGGCACTTGTGCCATGGAGCTATCTCCCCAGCCCCTGCATTTTATTTTAATTAATTAATTAATTAATTAATTTTGGCAGTAGCAGGGATTGAGCTCAGGACCTTGTATTTTCCAGGCAAGCACTTGTTATACAGAGCTGTTTCCCTGGCCTTTGGATATTTATTTTTATGGTCTTGAAGAAACTTTTTTTAAAATTATTTTTAAATTATTTTTTGTTTACAGTGCCATAGCAATTTAGACAGGGAGGAAGTAAAGGTTTTATGAAAATAGGTATTTTAAAATATGTATAAAGGAATTTTGAGGTTTGTTTACAAAATTAGTACCTATTGGTATTTTACTTCCTATAGAAATATTAAGAAGCCTCTCAAAATTCTATCTCTAATGCTTCCTTAAAATTTAACTAAATGTGATGAATATTTTTATTTAATCATTTCCAGTAAACAGTGATCCATCTCCTAATGTATAAGTCAGCATTTTAAATACAAGGTCTCTGTACTGCAGGACCAATCTTGCCTTCTTGAGTCATGTCTTTACCTAGGTTCCTTCCTGTTGCATGATGCCATGAATGCAGCAGATCAGCAGGAGCTACCTGTAGCAGGTCAGTGAGAAAGGTGTCCTCTCCATGTAAGGTGGTCACTTTCAATCAAATGTGCTTAAACAAAGAGGCTATTAGACTTCCTGCTTTAACTTTACAGTGAGGCTTGTACAACTGTCAGCTAATAAAATAATAAGAAGAAAGGAATGTTGGTTCCTTGTAAGGCTGCTGACTATTTATGACATCAGTGAAAATAAACGGAGCAAGATATTGAGCCCTCTGGCTGAGTATAAACATCGATTTTAGTTGTTAAAAATAACATAATGGTTTTACTCTGTTTAGTCTCGTAATTCCAGTTTCCAGGAACATGCACAGGGTGATCAAAATATAAAGTCTGTGAGTTCAAATAAAAGTATTTGTTGTAATAAAAGACTCATTGCAATTAATCGTTCTCGTCATAGCCCCTTCTCTTCAAATTCACTTATTATCCTTGTCATTTTGTGAAGCAGTTCAAGAAACTCTTTCTCTTCAATGTCTTTAAGAGATGAGATAAAAGTAAAAAACAAAAAAGGGTAATGTTGTTGCCCCATGAGATCTGACAGTAACGTAAGTTTATAAAATGCCATGACCTGATCTGTTACACCTTGCCTAGCAGGTCTGACAGCAGATCTGGATCCTATACTTCTCACTCTTCCTAGAAGGAAAAGTTCATGAAAGGTTAGCATTTTGGATCAATTCAAGACGTCGAGTCAACTAGGACAGTTTCACCAAAGGCACACATGAGAAAAGACACAAATTTTTTTCTCATAGTGGCAAGAATGATGAGAAAAGAGTATTTGAGGTAAATGGGTGTATTGTGAGGGTGACTAATAGTAGTACATCTTTTACTATATGTTTTTTCAAAACTTTAAAAGTTCACTATACTTTTGATATCACACCTCATACTCCTCTCTATATATACGTTCTGTTACTTGCACTCTTATCCACAATTTTCTCAGAAGCATGAAAAATACATTTCAGAAATACATTGCATTTTAACGATTATAAAATTAGTGTTTAAAGTCAAGACTACTCCATATACATAACAAAGACAGCAGTTCTACAATGTGAAATAATTATCTTATAAAATTTGTAAATGGGAAAACATTTTCAATTTAGAGTTTAAATATAATTCACTTTCTTCATTTGTTCTCGTATAAATGAATTTATTAACCGATAAATGACTGCCCAATTATTTCGATTTAGCCAGTTTTCAGAGAACTGATATTTTATATAATTCATGTTTTCATGTAAACTTGGCAAATTTGTGTTACTTATTGCAGTATCTACATTTTAACTCTCAATAAGAAAGAGAAGCATGTACACATTTCAAACTGCATTCAAATAGCACTGTTAACTACTGACACATAAAGAATTCATTTTCCAGTCTTGGACATATTACAGAAAATATTATAATCTTTTCTTGAGACAGGTCTTACTATGTAATGCAGACTGGCCTTGAACTCACTGTGTACCACATGCTGGGCTTGAACTCTCAGCACTCCTCCTGCCTCCCCATTCCAATTGCTGGAATTGTAGAATTGATTGCATCACTATATCTTAAAATGTTATAATCTTAAAAACTTAAATGTGTTAATTTCAAGTTGTATCTTACACACTGGCTATACTGTTTTATTTTAATTTCCTCCATGATAGTTTCTCACTCCCATTTTTTCATGATAAAGAAATATGCTGATGTGTTAGTGCCTGTGTATTGAGGGGGTGGATCCATAAAAATAGTAAACCATTCCAATGCTTTAACATAGTACATGTGTATGCAGACATGCACACCTGCACATAGCCTATTCCAGCGAAATCTAGGCAATTTCTAAATTTTGAACAGTAAGGAAGAGCTCTGATAAAAACAATTAATGTAAAACTTTTGCATATCATATGCAATTTGCTTTTACATTATGTATTACAGAGAAATTGACTTCCACAAACATTAGAAAAAGGTTAATAAAATCCTCTTGTGATTAAGAAAATAACTTGCCTTATATACTTATGTGCATAGATTATGTATTTCTATGGTTTTATTCTGAAAGCTTCAGATCAAATTTTATATCATCTCTTAGTTGTATTCCTTATTATAAATTTAGAGTTATGGTAGAGCACTATTTTCTAGAATGAGTCTTCATAAGTAGAAGAAACAGGAAGAAAATGAGGTAGCAAGTAAGAAAAGAAAAATGACAAAATTAGAGATGAAATCACATCAGTTTGCCTGCTGACATTTGAATTCTCATTAGTATGCATCCCCTATATCTCTAAGACTTGCACTTTCCTCTAAATCATGAGTCTATTAAAGCAATTCTTGTTTAGTGTATAT
Source organism: Myocastor coypus (assembly GCA_004027025.1). Taxonomy (NCBI): domain Eukaryota; kingdom Metazoa; phylum Chordata; class Mammalia; order Rodentia; family Myocastoridae; genus Myocastor; species Myocastor coypus. Next base: position 13,560 of record PVJA010033601.1, on the reverse strand, counting down.
GTAATGAAATCATAATTGACTATAATAGCATAGCATGTTTGAAGAAATATATTTTAGCAATCATTTATGTCTTTGTTTAGGAAAGCTGGAAGAATACATGAATGGGCTAGGAAAAATGTGTCATTAACTTTATTCAAACAGTTCCTATAAATTCAACACCAAGAGAGAGAAAGAGAAATGTACCAGTGGTAGAAGGTGCCAGGAGGCAGATCAACATTAAAATGTGCTAGAATTATTAAGTTGTCGAGAGAAAGCCTAATTCCATTTTCAGATTTTACGTTTCCTTAGAGACTGTAAATTAATCAGTACTGGTGCTGTGGAATGAAGCACTTGTCAGCTGACAAGACCACCACACAAATGTGGATCCATTCTTTGAAATGCACTGGATCATAATTTGCTAGTGCAAATGACAGCTACTTATTAATTTGTCAGCTTTTTAATTTATTGAGAAAACTGAATTACCTCCAATGACAAACATGAAAGAAAAATAAATGAGCTGTAGAGCTTTCTTTAGGGCCAATAAGTCTGTTTCGGTTATCTTACATTTCCCAAGTTACGGAATTAAAATCTTCCACAGCATTTTTTTCAAACTTTCTTTGCAACTTTTTGAACTAATAAAGGCACTCAGTCCCAATTAAGCATGAACCACATTTTTCATTAAGACATTTCACTACATTAATAGTTAAGGGTCTCTTGATATTGAAGTACAGAATGGGAAATATAGCTACACCCCATAGGGTGTGGACTGGAGAGTAAGTGAGTAGTTATACTATTAAACTTCAATAGTGAAAATGTATTTCTCTTTCTATGAAGAATTCCCTAGAACTGTGCACCCAAATGGAAATTTCATGTACTAAGAAAATATTTCCAATGATGTAAACTTGATAATCTGTTCTAAAAACATAATAGAAATACATCAATTGATATGATATTCTGAATAAATGATATTTCATTTCTACTTCTATGCCATACAAAATAATCAGCACAAATTAGTTTTATTCCTCTGTTTTTACAATTATTATTCATGTGGTTGCATTTTTCATATTCATGATAAACATTTTTCTCTTACTATAATACTGATATCACTAAGTATTGCAACAGTAGAAAAACATGCATTCCAACATATTAAATCCAAGTCACTGGCTAATTCACTGAAGTGAAATATTTCATGAAACTCAGAACTGTCTCTATAAGAAGAAAAATGACTTTTGCAATAGACATGCTCTAATAAATACCAGTGCAATTACCTACTGGGCTTGCAAAGTGTCTATGACTAAATGTATGAGTATAAATTAAGCCAAATAATTTTAAAACTTAAATTACATTTTTGAGACAGGTCATTAATTCTCACAGATCAAGTGAATACTGTTAAGCTAAAGTGAAACTATTCTGGTCATTCTAAGAATTAATGAGCTGTTTAAAACTAGAAACTATCTATGTTTTAGTATAATACAGATCAAAGCTCTTCAATTTATTCTGGTGAAAAGGTGGCTATAGATATGGGGAGAGTCAATAATAGTTGGATTATAGCCAGGACTTTCCATGTATTTATATAGGCAAGATTGACATTGTTAGTATGTAACTAAGAATGATTAGGATTCAAGTATAGGGTCAAGATAAAATTATCAAGATGTTTTATATTTACATACTTGATCTTACCCAAAAGGCTGAGAAGCGATGGAATGTTTTATATTTATACAGAAGGATGATTGTAATTGCATCACTATACAGTGAAAGTTCCTTTGTGCATTTCATATATTAATATTATTATTGACAAGATATCATTCTATCAGAATATAAGGAAAGGTAGAGATTTTAGTAAAATGCCAAGGTAGAATCTTTGTTTTTACATGTGTATTTCAGAAATGAAATGCTAAAGTTTACCATACTGTTCTATGAGTCTGTGATTATTGTATTGTTACATAAAAAACTCATCCTTTTGAGGCAATAAACAATGTGGATGAGTTCAGAGTTGATATTACATGCTGATATTAGCACTATAGCATAATAACAATTTGTAAGTTTGAATCTGTATTATTGAAGATTAGATGGGATTGTTTTGCTAACATTTTTTACCATGTATAATATGCCAGGCACTGTGTAAATATCAAAAAAAGTAAATGAAAGGTATATTCGTGGTAATGTATAGTCTGTAATGAAGAAGGTTTAATACATTATAATTCAAACCAAAAGTTAAATAATTATAAAATGGTGTAAGAATCTGGGCATAGAGAAAATAGCTCAGTCTTTATAAGCAATGAAGAAATTTTGAGAAAGTAGGATGCCTTTTATTCAATGAAACTAAACCATGTTTTTCTGATTATCTTTCAAACATGCTGACATTATATATATATGACTAAGATCAAAATTAATAAATTAAATAATATATTCCAAATAGAGATGATTAAATTTATGTAGGATTTAACTTACAAAAATTCTCACTTAATTGAAAAAAATAGGCTAACTTTTTAACAGAAATAAGAGCAAAAGGAAGAACTCCTTATTCCAAACATATATGGAGACATGGAATAGTTTGCTATGAGCAGAGGATAGAAATTAATTAAAATAATTTGTTAAAGTAAAAAGCAAGAAAACAAACAAGAAGATACAGTATAGCTGTAATGAGTAGTCAGTTGGGATGTCCTGTGTACCACTAATTTAAAAATCTTATTTATTTATTTATTTATTTATTTATTTATTTATTTATTTATTTATTTATGGTACAGGGTCTTGGTATGCAGCTTGACTCACAATAATCCTCCTGTCTTAGCCTCCCCAGGGCTGGGATTACAGGCTTGTGCCACAATGCCTGGACTCTATGGCCAGTTTAGTGGGCTCAGTTACATGGCCAGATGGCACGTGGGGCCAGGAAGGGAACCTGGGTCTCAGCATTTGCCAGGCAGGCCCTTAGACCTCTAAGCTTTCTCTCCAGTCTTCTCCCATCAAACTGAATGAAGCATTTTAAAAGGTCTTATCTAAAAGAGGTGATAAAGCAGAAGAAAAACATGCAATCAGTAAAGTGACACAGCAAAAAAATTTTAGATCCAACGATATTGTAGCATTCAGAGAAATAGTCAACACTGTTCCGGAAAGGAGAGTGAAAATACCGATCTCTATGACGTTCAGGTAGCACTGGGAGTGGAGCCAAAAAGGGAGTGCATATTGTCAGGTCAACGATGACAAGGCCTGGTAGGCTTTTCATGTATGGGCTTATTAATTATAGTATGTGGCAATGTGATTAGAGAAGAAATATGTTCAGAAATTTAAGAAAAACAACAGACTTTTGCTTCGGGGATCTTTCCTACAAGGGTTGTGTTTAAGTTACTTTTTGCTCGTTGCTGGGACAAATACCCAACACTCAAAATGAAGGAAGGAAAGGTTTATTTAGCTCACAGTTCGTGGAGGTTTCAGTCCATATTCGGTTGGCCCAAGGCTGAGTGGAGCAGGGCGGAGAGCATCCAGTTCATGGAGGCAGAACAGCAGCAAAATGGTGGCAGAGGCAGCCGACCAAACAGGGCAGCAGAGCAGCAGCACCAGCTCGAGCTCCAGTCTATCTCTCTGTCTCTCTTTATAGTACATTCAGGCTCTTCCCCTTAGCTCCCGCCCTAGGCTACACCCATAATCCCAGAAGTACTTCCACCCATAATCCCATCAGTACTAAAACCTATAATCCCAGGGATCATAGATCAAGTCTCAAACTCTAGAAGTCCCCACCCAGTGACTCCATGAGGCTTTGGGGGGATAACTAGACATAAACCATAACAGGTTGTCAAAGTAAATAAGAAACTCATAACCCCACAAAGACAAACTGTGTTAGCTTCTTTGGCAAGAAATGATATATGAATAATGCAAGCCCATATGTGTCTATTATTCTGGCAGGTAGCTAGTTTCATTACCTTGGATACCTACTCAGAGCTTAGCTGTATGCATTCTTTTGAGGGTTTGGTATCACTATTCAACTTTAATAATAAGCCAAACATATACTTAATTCTGTATTGTCAAATATTTACAGGTGTGTTTCTGTACTCTTTTGTCTTAATTTATTTTTTAAAAATTATGAACCATTTATCTCATACTTTTTAATTACAGAGAGAATGCGCATGCTCTTGAAGGAGACAGGGCTAATGAAGCAGCTCAGCTGCAAGATGCATGCTCAGCATCTGAGGTCCCTGAGGTTTTGGGCTTGAACTTCAACATCAACAAACAAGCAAGCCAGCTACCTAGCAGACTAAGTATAAACTTACTTCATAAAGCACAGTAAAAGTACTTTCTGATTGATATTTCTTGGCATTGTTCTCCCTTTGTATATAGAAAATTTACAGTAATTTTATACAGCTGATGAATAATTAATGCCTTATAAATTGTACAGGCATCAAGACTGAATGCTTTGGTAGCAAAACTGGTGTACTAGTAGTTTTCTAGGTGGCTGACATCCACACCTCAAAGGGCAAAGTTTGAATTGGGATCACATTTGCAGTCCCTAGGGGGCTAGCAGAACTGTATGGCAGAGGGGAGGACGGAACAAACTGGTCATGTTGTGATGGACCCCATCTTCTAGTCATGTTCTATCTCCCCACCTTGGACTAAATATGGCTTGAGCTTAACACTTAGATGTGGGCTATAACTTACTGATATGTAATTTAATGGTGAATGGATTAAAAAGCAATTACTATCATTTTATCTTGATTTCTTTTTCTATGGAGATTTTTTCTTTATTGAGAGATTTAAGAATTTGTATCATTAGCTGGAAGATTTTAAATATAAATGGATGTATATTAAACATATACTCATTAGTGAAATAAACCAGACTTACATGTGCAAATATTGTATAGTCTCCCTAATATAAGAGCTATAAATTTTTTTTCTTTCCTTACTAATATCAATTGGAAGGTGTGTCATGCCCACACCTTGTGCTCTGTATAACTATTGTGAGGACAATATGCAGTGTGTCAACTGTTAAAAAAAAAAAAAAGTAATGTTTATTGAAAGTGTTAATGTTTAATTGTTTGACCAATCTTATATACCTATATCTATTAATCTAAACTGATCTGATGATGAAAATATGTAATATAACCATTGTTAAATTTAAAATAAATATTTTATAAATAAATAAATAGAATTTTGTATCATTAAATAAAACTAATTTCTAATGCACATACTTATGCATATTTATAAATTTTCTTAAAAATGAACACTTTTCAGAGCGATTTAGTATACTTAATTGTCTCATTTCCCAGACACATGCAGAATTCACTTTCAAATGACCTGGTCACTCACGTAGATAGAATTACTGTATAGATATATAAGTGAACTTTGGAAGTTGTAGGCTTCTGGAAATTTGCACTATAAACACCATAAATGAATGATTTGTCTAATGAATTGTCCTATAAAACTACAGTAATATATCTAAGAAAATATAGGCAAGAACAACTTAACATAATTTAAGTCTGCAACTTAATTTAGATGACATTTCCAAACCAGTCCTATTAGTTTGAACACAGTTTCACTTCTATTCCTTTTTCTCCAGCATTTTTCTTCTTCCTCATTTTGCTTTCCAATTCACGAATTAACCAAAATATCAATTTTGTACAGGATCTCACTATGCAGCTCAGATTTATAGTAATCCTTCTGTCTCTGCCTCCTCAGTGAGGGATTACAGGTGTGTAGCACCATGCTGAGAATCGGTGAACAGCTCAGTGCTGCATGGATACCAGGGATTGAACCCTATTCCATGCTTCTGCCTAAGCAAGTGCTTAGCCCACTGAACTATCTTGCTGGCCTTTTGTTATATTTTTTATTTTTATAATGTTGGGGGCTGGGGGAGGGTCTACAGGGTGTTCAGGGTCTCACTACTAGAGCAGACTCATAGTGAGCCATCTGTTTACAGCCTCCTAAGAGCTGGAATTGCAGGAGTACTCCACGATACCCAATCTCCATTGTTGTTTTAGTGTGCCCCCGGTATATGGCTAGGACAGCAGGACCAGGATCAAATCCTCAGCCCCCTCACCTGTTTGCAAACTCTTTAATCGGTCAAGATATTTGGTCAGCCCTGATACACATTTTTAAAGTATATGCCTCAATTGGCATTCTGACTTCCTCTTAAAAACTCATTAATCTACTCAAGAATTCAGCCCCAAATTCTTAAAATACACTCCACATTGGATAGTTTTCAGGTTTTCCTCAGAATTAGGTGCACAGTGAATAGTTTCAGACAGTAGAAGTGCTTCATAAGGCACACAATGCAAATTTTGCTAAACATTAGGTCATTAAGTGAGGGATTAAAAGCTGAACTCTTGTTATTGTAAAGTTGAATTTTTCCCCTGTATATTACAAATATTCTCTTAGGTAAGAGAATATATATTACATATAAACAAAACAACCTTCTCCAGGTTTTCATTCCATGGCTTTCCAATACACTGATGATTCTAAGTAAATATGAATATATTATTACATATTGTGAAATCAGTATTTTCTAACTCAGTATACCCTACCCTTAATAGCTTGTAATTTTTTGCAGAGATTAGCATTTATTTTCTTCTGCACCTCCTACTAATCTATAATGTATACAACATCCATTTTCAAAATGTCTACTGTGCTATGATTCATTACAGATATTTCTTAACATCAATAGTAGCACCTTTGGTCTGGGGGACTTTGTTCATCACATGCTGTCACTGCATGACTGGCCCTATGTCACATATTTTCAAGTGAAAAACATTTCCACTATAGAAATACTTTTAATTCAAATAGCAAGAAATAGAGTTATTCTGAGATAATTATCATTACTCATGCAACTGAATGGCACCTGTTACTTAGTAAGTCGGTAGCATTTTAGCTCAATAGCATATGTAACTATTTTCTTGGAAGAAAATCCCTCCCCCCTTCATCTATTTACTTGCCTATATATGACAAAATGTAAAACTATACTGGTGATTTGTGCTAGTCTATTGAAAGGAGCAATTAATGCTCAAATTTTCTTTTCTTCTTTTCAATTTCTTATAACTTTTATTTTACCAATTTTGGCTGCTTATATCTTATATCTGATAATGTAAACAACTAGTTTGAAGACATCAATATGCAATATAACAGCAATTGCTGAATTCCTATTATTTTGTGTAGTGAAATTCTGTATCATACCTAATGTTTGTGATTTGCTTTATAGTGTTTTTATTCTTTAAATAAATGAATATAGTACTTTGGGATGCTCAATGTAACTGGCTGTTTTAATCTGCTTTCAAACTTATGTTTTCAAACTATCTTAATGTTTATCCTAAGGCTTACCACCATCAGTAACTATGTTATTATAAACCTTGTAGCTAATTGAAATAACTATATGAAAGTAACTAAAATTTTAAAATGCTATAATAAATTTCATAAATCCCAAATAAGGTGGTATTGGACGTTTATATGTATGTATTTGATAATAAACCAGAAAACACAATACATCATACAAAACATGCCCCAAATTTTGATTTCCAGATAGATATCTAAGCCAGGTATAATTTGATATTCCTCTTTTTATAGGACTAATTTTGTCAGTGTGACTTATTATATATATCTTCTACTCAAATTAAACATAGATAGAAACAAGATATGCACCCAGAAAACCATACATACATGTACCCACAATATTCATACCCAATTAGTACATACACATTATGTATATATAACTAGATACAAAGCACTGAAACATTATACATATGACTTGCTACTATTAGCAGCCAATTTACTTTAGTTTTACTATTGTTATATGATTTTAACTGTGAAAAGCACTTCATGTATATATTATTTATAAATTAGAAGACTGTATTAGTACATTTCTTCTCTTTCTTGCTGTTAGTGATATGTATTGCTAAATAAAATAACCACGTTTATTTTTAACAAGACATCTGGAGAACATAATTTTAATATCTCAACATACACAGGCATTTGGAAAGCAAACGAGGCTCTTTTACTTTGCATAAACTATGAGGGAAATGGTATGAAAATCAGTTTTTCACGTCAGTGCTCTTAAATTATATTCTTTAACGTTTTTTGATTTTCTTAATCTATTTAAGATAAGCGTTTATTATGAACAGTTTCAGAATATGTATCATTGTTTAAATATACTTAAAATTATAGTTTCCCTTTCATACCAAATAATGTAGCTACTTGCATATCTTGTATATCTAACTTATTATTTTCTCAGTAATTTAATTTGTATTGTGTATGTCATTATATATGATGCAAACATTTCTCTATTATAAAATCAAATTATAATTATTGTGGTAGTTGTTAGTAGTGTCCATGATGTAGTTTATTCATTTTTTATTTTCTTGATAATTATTATTTACCCAATAAATAAAAATAAAATTACCATAGACATCTATTTTACTGAAATCTATCTGTCTGTCTGTCTGTCTATCTATCTATCTATCATCTATTTATATCTATCTACGTATTGTATTTAAAACTGATTTATCTATAGTGAAATCTTGTGTGTCATAGTTAACTTTCATTTACCTAACGAAATGAAATAAAGGATATGGAATTGGTAAAATAATACAAGAACCTTTCTTGCATTTAGTCTGGAAATGAAATTATACATTTGAAACTTTTTCATGGGCATGTTGTTGAGGGACAAAATGCCTAGACCTCTCGTGGGCAGGTGGCACATGTACAGAGTGCATACCAGTTCTCCATCCCTCCTGCCTTCCCGCTTCTCTGTATCTCCTTATTTTCTTACTACTACTACTGCAGAAACACACATCTCCCCACTTGCTACTACTTATCTTTTATTTTGTTGTATATTCATATGGTGGGCTTCTCAACTAAGGAGAAACGTATAATATTTAAACTTGTGGGTCTCATTTATGTCACAAAACACTGTGGTTATAAACTTTCCGGACCTTCCACTTTCACACTTTTTACTCTTGTTTGTACCTCTCTGTTTTTAAGGAACGGGGACCATTGTTCAGAATGCAAAATAGTGTAACACTGGGCATAGGACCTTACACGTGGAAACATTCATTCATTGCAATAGAAAATTCTGTTAGTTTGCACGTAAAAATGTTAAACATGTGAATTTCTACTAATAAAACATTTAAAAGTTATTAAACAAAAATAATGTGATGCTATGAACAAGTGTAAAGTTATGAGTTTATGCATTTCATAAACACAAAAATCTACTACTAAAGTTGATAATGTATTATCAAAATTAAGTGATTCTCTGGACGTGCTAGACAGCTTAGCAGACTAAAGCGCCTACTTAGGCAGAGCTAAGAAGTCAGGCTTTGATCTCAAGCGAGCTGTGCCTGCCCTACCCCTGGGGTGCTCTGAGATGGTGATTGAGACTGGAAGTGGTCGTGCACACCTGTAATCCTGGCACTTGAGAGGCTAAAACAGGAGAATCACTAAGAGTCCAATTCATATAATGAGACTCTGTAGAACCTGTATCTCCTGTCCTAAACACAAAAATATAAATAAAAGGAAACAAAATAACCTTGAAATGCATTCATGTTTGTTTTTCATATCTCTATCTCTATATCCATATCTATATTGACTCTCTTCATTTATAGAAGATAATTTTAGCAGGGAATATTTGTCAATGTACAACAAGATTATTTCCTTTGTTGAACTAGAAATCGTTAAATTTAATATGAATAGCTGAGACAGTCTCAAATATAATGTGACATTCATTCACCTGTATGTAAATTTGCATCGAAATTCTTTTATGTATCACTGACAAAAAAAAAAATCCATTATGTCCAGAAGTTTTGTTTAAAATGATTTCAAGGAATTCATTCCAAACTTAATTATAGGACAAGAATCAATAGAGATTTGTAACATAGATATAGATTTACAAAATATTTCTCTCCTCTCTGAATTTTCTGAATAATTTGCAGAACGATATGAGACATGATTTTACTGTTAAAGGCATAGTCAAGTGAGTAGCCTCACCCTGTAAACTTAACGGCAATATTCCTTTATAAGTTGTCTAGTCACAGTTTTTGTCTTCCAACAAATTATATAGCATTTAACTTTCACACTGAATTAAATCATTGAAATATAATAATAGTAATAATAACAATAATAATATATTTTAAGAAAATACGCTAATCTGTGCAATACATTTTAGTAGTTATGTAATATTTTTCATATTTCTATTTTTCTAGTTTCATCCAAAGTCTAACCTGTGCTCAATAATTATATCTTTATTCTAAACCAACGACCTACAATGTAAGCATTTTCTAGAAATCAAAGGTAACATGTTGGTAATGTTTTCATAAAGCATGAACAGAAATTGTATCCATACTTCTTTCTTATTGTGATCCCTCATTGCTAATGAGATTTTGTTTTATCAAAACAATTTTCATTTCCCTTTTTCTGGATAAAACAGCCACATAACACACATTTTTAATTTGTCTTTCATACAGACATTCCTAATTTTTGTGGTGTACTCACAAGTTTTCCTGAGGCTATTAAATCCATTTCTAAAGGAAACTAACACTAGACATAACTTACTCATGAGTAAACATCCAGATTTAAAGAGCTTTGCAAATAAAATCTGTCCAGGTATGTATGATTTCTCATATATACACAAAGATTTTCTGTTCCCCTACCAAGCAAGAAATAAGCACAAAAGTCATTGTATCCAAAAAGTATTATGTAACTTTTAATAAGTATTGTAACAGTTACATTTTAACCAGTTTTCAGTAGCTTGTACACAACTGCCTGTGGCTTTCCTAGCTGTGCTGTCCTCTTCACCTTTTTTTAATGGTCGTTAAGCTGCTGGTGCAGCAGAACTAGACATTTCCGTTTCGCAAACAATTTTAGAACACTTGTGAGCACATTCATATTTATGAAATAAACGATATACAATACTGAGAAAAATTATATGATTATGTGGTTATTGTTAATAAGGAACTGAAGATATGATTTTTTTCAATGTCATAGCTTTTTCTTGGCATTTGTATCCGTCTATACTTTCATGAAGATAGGTAAATTACTAGGACTGTTGGTGTAAAGAGGACCATGTCAATGCCAAGAATTTTACTACTGATGCATAAATTTGTACTTGAGCCCTTGCCGCACTTTGGTTTACGGATCCAAGTAAAAAATAAAAATGCTCATCTCATTCCCTCTGTAACATTTTTAAATGCTTTAAAAGTAATGTATTATTAAATATTTTCATTCAAATAGGAATTTTTTCATTATTTTTATGAAATTTTTTATTCGCTTTTGATGCTGTTCTAAATTAAAAAAAAAAATCTTTGAGTTGTTACCTTGTTAATTGTCATACCTTTCTTAGCAGAAAGCAAGTTTTCAATGCAAATGTAACTGCAGTTAGCTCATAGGTAGACTCACTGTAGATACCAAGATTTTATTTCATGGCTTATGAAAGCACACTTATTCTTTGGTACACAAAGAATGAAAGCAATAAACAAAAACTAAGTTAGCAGATCTTATTTGATATAGTAATCAGCAGACATTGGAAAGAATGAAAGGAAAAAAAAATATGTGAAGGATCTTCTTTATCCTGGCTTTCTATGGCAACATTTTTATTTTAAGTAATTGGTTTGGAAATACAAAAGGACATGATAAACTCTAAGCAGATTCATGCCTTTTATGGTGTAATCACTTTATTTCTAACAGCATTTGAATAAAGTTTTGATCCTATTATGGTCAGGGTTTATAAGGGGACAGATTTAATACGGGGCACAAAATCTGTAGGACTATTTTATAATATTTACCTAAAAAATCAAACGCAGAAGAGTGCAAGAGATTTGTCCATATACTAGAGACTTAAACAACTCAGCTGAGCGTCTGCATCCCACAGCAAGGTCCCTTTTGAATCCTGCTGAAGACCTAGAGCCCATGGCAGTGTCCTCCATGAGTCCAGCTGGGTGCCTAGGGCCCACAGCAATGTCTTAGGCAAGTCTGTATCAAGAACCTGTACTGGGAAGTCTCAAAGGTCAGTGGTGGAATCTAGAAAGTCTGTGACGGCGGGATGAAAGCTCTATGCCAGCAGGATGAAATATCCTTCTCTGGAGCCAGGAATTAATGCTCCAGGTGACGACTTTCTTAAAGAGAACTGCAGCCATCCTCAGCAAGAGCAAGAATCTCAGCTCCTCCAAAAATGAGAAGAGGTGAGTTCATATTAAGAAAACTAGCATAACAGGCTTCTCCTGGAGAACCAACAGCACACCATTCTCCACTCCAGTTCTGCTTTCACGTAGTTGACAACCACCCTCAGGTGGGCCTTCCACACCAAGAACCATGCTGATTCAGTTCAGCTGGGTGTTAGAATTGTTAACTAACCCACCATACTATCAGAATGAACATCTTTGAGGAATGGGTCTTTTTACTCTCTTAAAAATGCAGGATATATAAGTTTACTCAGTTAGCTTCTGTTTAAAGTGTTGAACACTGACTCTGGTTTCTTATTGATCCTGGGCATGACAAAAGCTATACAGAGGTTATAAATTAGTTGATGAAGACCACCAAATTTGCATACGACGTGTCTGTCTTTCTTATGCACATGTGTCATTGGCTATTGGATTTTCATAAGAAAACGCAAGTTCAAAGTTAAAAGGAACAATCTCACGACTGTGTTAGCACCCCCATTAAACTTAGTGTAGACCTCCCCTGCACTTAGGGGCCTTGCAAGTGTACCCATAAAGCAAGCACTAGCAGCAAACAGAACATTCCATTTTACTACTAAGTTGATCACTTTCAGTTATGATTCTGTGTTTTTCCCCCTCTTGACTCATTCACATTTAGAAATGTTTCTCTACTATCCAAAGGTCGTAAGACTGTGGCAAGTGTTCTGCACTGTGTGATCTGAGGCAATTTTGGATATTATATTTTGAATAAAGATTTTCTTCAGTGTCAATTGCTTTTGTTAGGCTTTCCCCAGCATCCTCACCTCTGCTTGGCACCAGACTGGTAAAAAGTCTATTGTTTTGTCTCTAAAAATATAACCAATTTTCCATCTTCCGTTAAGGCACAAATGGTATGTATATATCTATGGAATGTGAAGTATAATTTTTCTCTAAATATAGCAAATTATACAACCTTGTATACATTTTCAATCTGTCTCATACTTTTGATTTTTTGAGTAAGATTTGCTCCCCATACTGTGCTCTTGTTGATTTCTGAGGTCTCACCTAGTCTAGTGTTACTCTTCTGTACTCCAACAACTAATAAATGTATTATTGAGCTGCTAAATCTGTTATATTCTTATGAATAGGTTTCCAAGTTCTGAATTTGCTAACAAATGTTTTTTTTATTTTATTTTTTTTCCAATTTTTTTATTGTTTAAATTTAACAATGGTTATATTACATATTTTCACCAACAGATCAGTTTAGATTAATATATATAGTTATATAAGATTGATCAAACAATTAAACATTAACCTTTCTAAATCCACATTACTTTTGTTTTTCTTTTCCCCCTTCTTTTCTTTGAAAGTTGAAATATTGCATATTGTCCTCACAATCATTCTACAGAGTACAGTGTGTGGGCATGACCCACCTCCCTATTGATATTGCATAGAAAAAAGAAAGAAAAAAAAAAAA
>PVJA010033600.1:0-23193 GCA_004027025.1 Myocastor coypus | reverse complement strand
AAAAAAAAAAAAAAAAAAGGGAAATAGGAATAGTTCCTGACAGACAGAAGGGATCCTGAATGTGTTGCCCAGTATTTGCCTTGGAAGGGAGATAACTTTGTTTCTTATTTGATGGTTTGAGGGACATCCTTACTGTCTTAACACTTAAAGCCGAAAGGCATAGAGTCTGAAAATCTTTATTCATTTAGTCTTGCATTGTTGTGGATACCATTTCTCAGCCAAGTCTACCATTAAAAATCTAGAATTTACTCAAAATGTGTGTGTTTTTTTTTTTCTCTTTTAACATGAGTGTTCCAATCAGCTGGCTTGACAATTTCAGTTTATAAACATAACATTAGAAGAATCACATTAAGTCAGAATTCTAAGGCCCAAGTCAAAAACTGCTAGTTCATAGAAAGCAACAGCTTGTAATAATGAATCATATAAGTCTTCTATTCTGTGTGAGTTAGATAAATCTCTCTCTTTCTCTGTACTGCACTACTTTATCCCTTGGGAAGAATACCCGAAGCTCCGCCTTCAGCACAGAGTCTGATATGAACTGCTTGACTAGTTCTTTTCCGCTAGTCCAAGAGTCACCGATCATCAATTCAAAGTGCTTCCCCTCTGCATTCCGACTTATGCTCAGTACCTGATGTTGGCCATTCTGGGAAAAAGTTGTATTTAGTAAGGCATACAGCATGGCTTCCATAATGCGAAAATGTAACACAATGGGAAACAGAGTTGAGCTCGGAATCAAAAGTGCTGTCTTTTCCCGAACATAGAAATCTGCCTTTGGCACTTTTAAAGTGACTGAAGAAATCTCTTCTAAATAAACGAATGATGAGTCTGTTTTGCTTCTTAATTTCTAAAAGTCACTGTGCTGCCAGACCAGCACTGCCTGTGTACAATCAAGGTGAGCCCATGCAATTCTTCAAGAACCAAAAACAATTGACATGATACTATTAGTTGCCTTAAGTCTTTCTTTTTCTATGTTTGGTTTGATGAAGTTTCTCAACTGTCATCTTTCTGATAACTTTCTTTTTTTCTGTCCAGTCTCTGGACAAAGAATTGAGTTACAAATTTGAACAATAATTTTATGCTGGAACAAAGGCACATTGATCAAGCTCTCCAAATTCTGAAAGAGCCCATACTTTTCTCTGTGCTCTATAAGATTGATGGACTTTCTTCCACAAAGCAATTTGAAAGCTTCAAGTTCTTTGTTAGATGCTGTATTCAACACATGCAGTATGGAAGCTTGTTCTTCTAAAGAGAAGACCTTAATAAGTACATTTCCTGACTCCTTTACATTTTCACTAAAACTAGTAATAACTCTTTCAGGTTCAGTGGACAGCAGTGGACATCATTTCTGACAGCAGAAATTATGTAGATCTTGGAATAGGTATGAATTCAATGTAACTGGTAAGTCTCTCCACTTGCCTCTAGCCTTCAGGAAATATGGAAGGTTCATTTTCTGAGTCCTACCAGCAGACTCCCATGGTGCACTTCTCCTCCACTCACCTTTCCTTTTCTTAATAAATTTTCCCTACTCAGAGAGAGAAAGAGAGAAAGAGAAGAGAACAAAGACCATAATTACCACAACACCAATAGAAAGAAGCTACCAGGCAGAATAAGTAATTAAAGGTGAGGGGGACAACCACAGAAAGGATAAACCAATACATATCAATTGTAAACATCATTGTAAATGGTTCCAATTCACCAATAAAAGTAAGTAGATTGGCCTAATGAATCAAGAAACAAGATCCAACAATATACTGCATGCAAGAAACACACTGAAATAAAAGAGTTCAGAAACTGAAACATAAAACATAAACTTGATGCCATGGGAACCTGAAAAAAGCATGGATAGCTATGCTATCTGCAAACAAAGTGAGCTTCAAGTCAAGACTGACCAAAACAGACAAAGAAAGCCGATACGTACTTATAAGGGAAAACTCCAAAAGGAAGCAGTAACAATCATAAATATATATGCACAAAATACTGTCACACTCAAGTGTAAAAAACAAATATCAGTGGTCATAAAAATAAAATAAGCATGAGCACAACTGTAATAGGGGACCTTAATGCCCCTCTGTCACAAATACACAGATCAAGTAGAGAAAAAACAAAACAACAACAACAAAAAGAAATATCAGAACAGAACCAAATCTGTGAAAAAATGCACTTGATAGATGTTTTACAAAGTGTTCCACTCTATATCAGATATAAATTCTTCTAGCTATATGTGATTCGTTCTCTAAAATAGACCACATACTAGCCCACAGAATATGTTTAAATAAATACAAAGGAATAAAAATTATCCCATGCATATTATCAAACCATAACAATGAAATTGGAACTTAATAGCACTAGAAACCACAGTTGATAAATACATGAAAATTAAATAACACCCTCCTGAACAACCAATGGCTCACAGATGAAATTAATGAAGAGATTAAACAGTATCTACAATTAAATGATTATGCTATAATGACATACTGGAACTTATGAGACACAATGAAAGAAGGAAGGGAACCTTAAGGGAAACTTAAATAACAGGAAAATTTACAGCGATGAACTTTCACATCGTGAAAGCCGTATGAGCTCAAATAAGCAACATAATGCTGGGCCTTAAACTTCTAGAAAAGAAAAAATAACTCAAACATGAAGCTCATGAAAGGAAGAAATCATAAAGATCAGAGCAGAAATCAATGTAATGGAGACCGAAAAAACAATGCAAAGAATGAAAAAGTCAGCTCTTTGAAAGATCAGATAAAATTGATAAATTCTTAGCCAACTTTATTTTATTTTTTTTCCTTTTTGATTGTTTAAATTTAACGAGTTATATTACATATTTTCATCATCAGATCAGTTTAGATTAATACATATAGGTATATAAGCTTGATCAAACAATTAAACATTAACCCTTCTAAATCAACATTATTATTTTTTTCTTTAGCCAACTTTATTTTAAAAAAATAAGAAAGAAAAGACTTACACTCATGAAATTATGAATAAAAAAGATAAGGTCACAGTGGGTCCTGCAGAAATCCTGAAGATCATTAATACCTACTTTGGGAAACTTTATTCCAGTAAGAGGAAAAACAAAGGAGAAATGAACAGAATTCTTTTCTTTATTATCATTTATTTTTATTTTTGTGGAGCCAGAGACCGAACTCAGGTCCTTGAACTTGCAGGCAGGCACAAGAACTATGCCCCTGAGCTATGCCTCTGAGCTATCTCCTTGGCCCCTCAGAATTCTTAATCAAGAAGATATAAAATTTTTATCAATCAATGAAATTGAAGATGTAATTAAAAACCTACCAGCATGAAAAAGCCCAGGTCCTGATGGATTCATTACTGAATTCTACAAAAAATTTACAAAAGATTTATTGTCACTGCTCCTCAGATTCTTTAATGAAATTGGAAGGGAAGCAGAGGCTGAGGATATAGCTCAGAGGCACAGTGCCTGTTTTGTAGGTGCAAGGTGATGAGTTCGATTCCAGGTACTGGAAAAAATAATAGATGGGAAAGCAATGCTCTGAAAGTCATTCTTGGAAGAAGTATTACTCCACTATGGAAACCAGAGAAGGATCCAACTAAGATAGAGAGCCACAGGCCAATCTCCTTAATGAACCTCTATGTAAAAAATCCTCAATAAGATACTGGTAAACAGAGTGCAGCAAATCATCAACAAAGTCAAACACTGTAATTAAGTAGAATGCATCCTAGAAATGCAGAATTGTTCATCAAATGTAGATCAATAAATGTAATACACCACATTAACAAAGCCAAGGACAAAAACCACCTGAGTATTTATTTATTATTTATTTATTTATTTATTTTCTTGTTTCAGAACCTTTGTTTGTTTATTCACTCATTTTTATGGCCAGCTCAGCCCACCCCAAGGGCAGGGCTGGTACAGCATGTGGTGCAGGGGATCGAACCGCAGTCCCTGAAGCTGCCCAAGCTTTCCCAAGCAGGTGCTTTAGACCACTGAGCCATCCTGCCGGGCCCCACCACCTCATTATTTAAATATATATGGAAAAAGCATTTGACAAATTTCAATGCCCATTCATGATGAAAGCCTTACAGAAAACTGGAATAGATGGCCTTTACTTAATCTGATAAAGCCACAGATGACAGACTAATAACCAACATCATTCTAACATAATATCTGGGGTCATACTGGGGAAATAGCTCATTAGAATAAGTGCTTGCCTAGTAAGTGCAAGGTCCTGAGTTCAATCCTCAGTACCACAAAAAACCCCAATGCGTCACTTAAGCAAAATGTTGTGTTATGAGATTTCACACATTTTTTTTGTTCGTAATTGTTTTCAAAATGATTTTAAAGTGGAATGATTTCAAAGAATTTACCAAAAAGTCAAAAGTTTATCAAAATATAAATATACTTATTGAGTTTTTTTGTTTTTTTGTTTGTTTGTTTGTTTTTGTCTTTTTGAGGCATGGTCTTGCTATGCAGTTCAGAATGGCCTTGGGCTCACTTTTGTAGCCCAGGCTGGTCTCGAACTCACACCAATCCTCCTGCCTCAGCCTCCCAAGTACTGGGATTACAGGTGTGCACCACTATGCCCGGCTAAATATACGTATTGTTGTTCTTTTGCCTATATCAGCCCTACAAAAGTGGATGAACAAATAAAAATTGTAAATGCCGGCATGTAGGAATTATGCTAAGATTTTTACTCATTGAAACATTGGTTCATCAATTCTCAACTCATGCTCAGTAATAATTAAATTTTGCCATATTTTATACTTTGCCAATATTCAGTCAAGATATTTCTCAGTACTCTAATTTTAAAGGCTGTCAAGGTAAAATGAAGGACACCTTGTATCGACAAAGTTTACTTCCATCCATACTGCGATGACATTCAGTTATATGGAGGGTGGGCTTCCCCCTAGCTTTTGGCTTGAGGTGATCTTCAGGCGAGGGCACAGTTGTTGAGAATCAATGAGACTTGAGCGTTTTCAGTAGACCCTCACACATACACAAATACAGGTGAAATGCTGTGTACCTGTTCACAACTTGCAGACTCCCTAACACTCCTCAGGGCCAAGGATATAGCTCAGCACCACAAATCCCTGCTTGGCAAGGACAAAGTCCTGACATTTGGTACCAACTCCCCTCACACACTCCTAAAACCCCAAAGAATCTTTCCACTGCAAGGAAGCAGCCTCTGCTTTAACTTTCTCTGTGTTATGTCCACCTGGGTTCCCTTGTGCAGAGCTAAGATTGTCATCCTCATGCTTCTGCCTTCAGAATCCTTCAGCATCCTCCATGTTTTATCCCATAATTCCTTTTGTGTACATTCCCAGGATTCAGTGATCTCCATTCCCTTTACTCATCACCTTGTCTCCCTGATTTCCTTTGATGAAGTCCAAGGCTAAGACACCACCAAGTTAAAATTATCTTTCTTCAGCCCTGCTCATTGGAATCCTGCCATTATTCCAGGTGCCTTGCTATAACCTTTCCCTCTTACTCCTATTCATCATGAAACAGTCTCTGACCTTTCCAGGCACCTGCTTGTACGTTCGTTCTCTCCTCTTCCTTCCTGCCCCTACTCATTTGCTTATTTAATCACTCAGTGCACTTCTCCAAGTATGTGCAGTGCTGGAATTCTGCCAGGCCAAGTGGCTCCTGTCTGTAGGGTCACAGGTCAGTGGTATCAGGCTGTCAAGCTGTCTAGCCAGAGCCTGGCCCTGCTGGCTGATACCCACTGCATGACCTGGCCTCCTTCCTCCTGCTTCTGCTTCTTCTTCTTCTTCTTCTTCTTTTTTTTTTAATCTATAAAAATCAAGGGAATAAGAACATCTTCCTGTTAGAGTCATGTGAAGATCAAAGAGACCTACCATGTGAAGACCTGAGAACAGTGCTTGGTAGGTAGTAAAAGACTAGTGAACACTGCTATAATTATTTTGCATGGAGGGAATTAGATATGGAGAGAAGGCTGTCTTCACAGTGTGTCAGAGCAAACCTTCCTCTGGACCCATGTTCTCCAGTGCTCGATGAACATAATTAAATGGACGGACTGTTGGCAGGTGTTACAGCTTGTATATAGATGTCCCCCCAAAGCCTGGTGCCATCATAGGTGGGTGGGGCTAGGGTGTATTCTGCTGGAATCAAGGATATGAAGTTGGGATTGCTTCCCCACACTCTGGGCTTAGAGTGTGAGTGCTATCTGCCATAAGGGCGGGTCATCTGGATAACATATAAGGGACAGAAACAGCTGTGTTTGTGGCTTGTCTCTTCCTTGCTGCTTGCAGCCTTCTGCCGGCCCTGCTTTGCCATGGGCTATTTCTCTTCTGGGTTGCCGCTCTGCCACTCCATGCTGCCTTGGAGCCAGCTGATTGGACTGAAACCTCTGTGAACTATAAGCCAAGGAATACTTTGTGCCTTTAATTTTAGACATTGAGTATTTTGTCTTGGCAAAAGGAAAACTAAGATACCAAGACTCGGGAGCTGATTTAAGAACTCGATAGGAATGTTTTGGTGGTTTGATGACTTCTGTCCCTAGAGCCAATCTACTACCTCTTGATCTGACGAGTGGCTTACAGGAGATGCTCCCATGTTCACCTCTGAATTTATTGTTGTTCTGCTCTGTTTGTTTTATATCATTGAAGCACTAAGTCTTAGTAATTTTAAATATCAGAAAGGCTGTTCTGTAAGGCTGGGTTGACACATTCCACTTAGCAAGGCAGAGGATTCATAGGAATGAAATTGAAATACTAATTTTTAGGATTGACAGGTCCAGTCATGGAAATCTAGGCACTGAACACACACACACACACACACACACACATACACACAAACACACACACACACACACACACACACACACACACACAGATGGAGAGACAGAGAGATAGAGAGAAAGAGAGTTCCTAAACCCTATGTCTGGAATCACTCAGAAGGTGCTGCTTTTTGTTCATCAAGCAGGCTTTGATGAAACAACCTAGATCTGAAGTCATCCTGAGGAGTGGAGCATGCACAAGATGGCTGCCGCTGTGCTCTCCCTTTCACAAGGGTTGTTCTTGCCCACAAGAACAACCTATTTTCCTATTTATAATTGGCCCACACTTACTTGCAGAGTGTGTCTCTTTTCCTACTTTAATAAACCTAAAACCTTACTACCTCTAAAGAAATTGACAGTTCATAGAAAGTAGGACTACTCAACCAGGAAGTAAGTAAACTGTCTTGCAAGGTATTGTAGTATATTTTATTGAGATAAGAAAACTAGCGAAGTACATGCTCTGCTTCAATTCAGGGCTGGAGTGGGCAAGTCTTTTCGCCTTTCTGGCCTTCATGAGCATCCTCTGCCTTCCGGGAACAATACCTCTGTTCAAGATGGAATGAAACAGCCTGACGGTGCTTCAAAATGAAGAGAAGGAAGGAGGGGGAGAAGGCGGGAGGGGAGTGGCAAGAAACAGAGCCATGAAAGCCAAGTGCACTGCAAGTAGCCAGATTAATGTCAGATGCTCTCAGGTTCTACACTTAAGGTCAAGAATGTGCCCATGAGTGTTTTGGTATGACATTGCCTTTATGAGTTTAAATCCGTCAGCTTTGAACTTAAGTGCCTGTGGGGCTCTGATTGGGTTGAGCCCCAGCCTTCTGGTGTTACTGCTTAAACAACTGCATTTGCCTGTTCCACACCTCCAACTTTAGAAGAGCTGAATCGCATTTTCTCTGCCTTCCCCTGAGTTATTGTGACTCAGAGAAATTGAGAAAGTTGACAAACACGCAGAAAATTTATGAGTAATGGAGTGAGAATAGGACAGATTTCCATTTTCCACTCTTATTGAAGGTTGAGTCAGTCTTTGCTATGAAAATAACTTACATAGCTGTGTTACACTGAAGAAAAAAAAGCAGTGGTATTTGTCAAAATGATGGGTGTATGCCAACATTCATGAAAAAGACTGAGTTCTCCAGAAAATATAAATGCCACACGCCAGATTATTTTTCTTTATAGCCACTTTGGGTTCCGCTGTAGCACAGAGAGGTGCTCAGCTGAATCGGGCTGGATTTTCTGCACCTACCGTGCTGTCATCCAGGTCCATACCTGACCATTATAGGGGCTGCTGTCCTGGCAAGGATACTGGCTACGTCTCCCAAGTGACACCAGTTTCTGGCACAAGCTGTGTCCCCAGACATTGCAGTGGCTCCTGACTCCCGGCTTCATGGGGCTCCCTGATGCAGACTTCCTGCTGGTACTTCCTCTGCCTGTGCCAGTTTCCTTCTTGGTTGGCTTCCCTGAGCTCCTGCCTGTGTGTGTTTAATAGATCCTCCTTCCAATCCCACCTCTCAGGGACTTGTTTTCAGCCAAGACCTATTCCATCCACATTAAGCAAAGCCTATGAAACCCTTCTTGGGATGTGGATCCCACAACAAACACCAGTGAAATCCACTTGATTTGCATGCTACTTTTTCCAGATGGCTTTAGACATCTCTAAAACAGACATCCACTTTATTAAAAAGAAGGGAGGCCGGAAGAGAGAGAGAGAGAGAGGAAAGAAATATTAATTGATCCCTTTGTGCCTTCCTTTTCAGAACTTTAGAAGTGTCATTCAGTTTCACTGTATTCTGCATGTCATTGGTTTGAATATGATATCTGTTCTTTTTTTATTAAAAGACCTTTTTCCTCAGCTACTTTATGATTTTCCTATTCTTACGGGTGGGGCTAGGCAAGCAGCTCTGATGCATGTCACCAAAAGCATGATCTATACAAGAGAAAATTAATAATTTATCAAAATTTAAAACTTTTTTTTCTTCAGGAGAAGATCTAGTAGACAGGAATGAAAATAGAAGTTACAGACTGGGAGGGAACGCTTGAGAACTGTGGCCCTGACAAAAGCCTTCGCTCCAGGATATACAACGAACTCTCAGAATTCAATTACAAACAATCCAGTTGTAAAACCAAGAGCAGGAGCAAATATTTCAATGAAATAACAGTGACATTTAAGCACATGAAAAACATGTTCAGTATTATTACTTATGAAGGAAACAAATTAAAACCACAATGAATTATCAGTATGTGTTGAAAGTAAAAATAGTGAATAGTGTTGACATAAAAGACTACATGCTGTGAATCCATGAACGTCAAGTATCCAGCAGAAGGAAAGCCACAGACCCAACTACAGCTTGGTGGTTGGTGGAGCGTGAGGCTGTGGAAGGAGAAAGGGGGGGGGTAGCTGCTGATGGACAGGAGGCTCTTTGACTCAGGATAACTAACATTTTGGTAATTAAAATAATTACCAAATAATAAATAATAATCATTGTTAATTGATAATTAAAGTCAATGGTAATATCTGCACAATTTCATGCAGTTACTAAAAGCTACTGGACTCTGCCCTTTGAGAGTGTAAATTTTATTGTAATGTCACAATTTTTAAAAAATGGTAACATTAACTGTTGGCAAAGATCTAGAGAAACTCCATCTCTCACTTATTGCTTGTGGAATATAAAATGGAGGAGCCAGGGAGTTAGTTCAGTGGAATAAGTGCTTTGCCTGGCAAGTGCAAGGTCCTGAGTTCAATTCCTGGTACTGCCAGAGAGAGAGAGAGAGAGAGAGAGAGAGAGAGAGAGAGAGAGAGAGAGAGAGAGAGAGAGAGAGAGAGGAATATAAAATGGTTTAGTCACTTTGGAAAATAATTTGGCAATGTCTGATAAAAGAATAGGTCATTATCATATGATCCAGCCATTGTACTCTTAGGAATTTATTGTAAAGAAACAAAACATTGCACAAATGTTCATGGCAATTTTATACATAATAGCAAATACTGCAAATAGCACACACATCCTTCCCTGACTGAACAGTTGGACAAACTAGTTATATCCAGAGAAAGAAATACTACTCCATCATATGAAAAGTGAACTGTGGATACATCAAACCATTGGATAGACCTCAATATGACAGAAAATTGTTGTTCAAGATGTTACATAGCATAATTTCAAACCAAGGGATTGTGATGGTCCCTGCTTTGGCACTGTTGTCCAGAATTGCTTTGCTATTCTAGGTCTTTTCTAGTTTCAAATACATTCTTTTTTGACTTTTAGAAATTGTTTTATTTTTCATCAGCGTCATTCCCATTTTGTTTAAGCGTGGGCAGAACAGCTCAAGACCACTTGGTGGTGGTTCCTACCCACTCAGTGGCCTGCGCGGTAGAGGCTGCAGACCAATCTTCTGTGGCTGGCTGAGTATCCAGTCTTTGGCAGGGAACTGCTGAATGGGCACAGAGGGCACCTGCACGCCTTCGGACCAGTCTGTGACCTCAGGCTGAGCAGCAGTGAACTCCGGAGCTGGTGCAGACCATTCACCCTGAAATTCCTCTGCGGTCACAGCCTTTTCATTAGCAGCCTGCTCCTCCTTTTCAATCTCTTCAGGATCCCCGTAGAAGTAGAGATCAGTCATGACTTCCTATGGGTGTTCACGGGAAATGGTGCCACGCATGTGCAGCACTTCCCAGGCCAGCATCCACCACCTCAGACCCACAGAGTGAGCTCCTTTATTGTTGCATGGGATGGCAATGTCCACATAGCGCAGAGGAGAGTCTGTGTTGCTCAGAGCAATGGTTGGCAGTTTGATATAAGATGCTTCTGTGAGGGGCTGGTGGTCAGCCCTGGGATCGGTAACCACCAGAAGACGTGGCTCTCTGAAGGCTGCCTGGATCTGGTTTGTGAAGGTTTCAGGAGTGAAGCGGCCAGCAATAGGAGTAGCTCCAGTGGCAGCAGCAAACTTCAGCACAGCTCGCTGGCCCATGTTCCTAGAGGAGATGACGCTGACATCAGCAGGGTTTTCAATGGCCGCTGTGGCTCGAGCTGCCAGGAGGAGCTTCTCCCAAGTCCGCTTCAGATTGATGATGTAGATTCCATCACTTTTCCTTTTGTAGATATACTGCTCCATCTGGAAATCCAGGTTGGTGCCACCTAAGTGGGTTCCTGCAGCAAGGAACTTGAGGATGTCCTCCTCCTTCATTTGCAGGACATCAGGGGCTCCGGACATTGTGAAGTTTCCCTTTAAGTTATGATGGGAATCAAGAACAACGCTGTATGGACCCCGGCTGGGCAATGCGGAAAGCTAAATACATTTTATGTTTTTTTTTTTTTTTTAAATTCTGTGAGATATGCTATGGATATTTTGGTCTGAATTGCATTAAAGTGATACAACAACTTTGGAAGTATCATTTCCATTTATATATGGAATGGAATATTCTCTTCAAATTCCTTTTCTTTAGAGTACTGTAGTTTTCAAGGTAGAGGTGTTTTACTTCCTTCATTAGATTGATTCTTAGGTATTTTTTTCTTTTTTGGATGCTATTGTGAGAGGTGTTGTTTCCCAATTTTTTTCTCAGTAACTTTGTTATTTGTGTGCAGGAATGCTATTACCTTTTGAGTGTTGACCTGGTACCAGCTACACCCTGTATTTTGTCATGAAGTCTAGAAATCTAGACTTTGGTGGAATTTTTAGGGTCTTCTATGTTTCAAGAGTATTATTCTTTTGAAAATAACGATAATTTAACTTGTCTCCTATGCTTATCCCTTTTATTTATCTCTCTTCTCTGATTGCTCTGGCTACTCTTTCCAGAACTATATTGAATAAGAATGATGGTAGTAGATAGCTTTGTCTTGGTCTTGGCTTTATTTTTTTATTTTTATTTATTTATTTATTTATTTTTCTTGTTTCAGAATCTTTGTTTGTTTATTCACTCATTTTTTTTTATGGCCGGCTCAGCCTGTCCCGAGGGCAGGGCTGGCGCAGCATGTGGTGCCAGGGATCGAACTGTGGTCCCTGAAACCGCCCAAGCTTTCCCAAGCAGGCGCTTTAGACCACTGAGCCATCCTGCCGGGCTCTTAGTCTTGGCTTTAAAGTTGCATACTTTGAGTTATTTTCCATTTAGTATGAAGCTGAGTGTTGGTGTGCCATAGATCGCTTTTATCAGATTGAGATAAAGGCCACCTATTCCAATTTTCTGTAGGATTTTTTTTTTTTCAAATCTTGACTTTTTCAAGTGGTTCACTGCATCCGTTGAGATGATAACATGGTTTCTCTCCTCTGCTCTGTTGACATGGCGAGATGAATCCCACCCGGCATGGTGTATAGTCTCGATGATTTGTTGCACCCTGTTTGTCAGTATCTTTCTGGGAGTTTCTGCACTTATGTTCATTAGGGACACTGCCTGTAGTTCTCTATTTTGGTCGTGCCCTTCTCTGGTTTTGGTATCAGGCTAATGCTCACTTCCTGGAATGAGTGTTATCATTATGTATATCTAAGATGTAGCCCCAAAAGGGTTACCTAGAGCAATGATTCCACTTATCAGGGATCCTGAAATGACAAAAAGATAGAGATAGAGACACATTAGTAGGGGTAGGAGGATGGAAGAAGAGAAGGGATACTACAACAACAAAGCTATAGGCAATAAAATCATTATTTTTACTATAGTTGTGGTTGCAGGAATCTATAGATGGAATACAATTTCATAGAAATATAAATACATAGGGGCCCAGTAGGATGGTTCAGTGGTCTAAAGCGCCTGCTTAGGAAAGCTTAGGTGGCTGCAGGAACTGCAGTTCAATCCCCAGCACCACATGCTGTGCCAGCCCTGCCCTCAGGGCAAGCTGAGCCAGCCATAAAAATAAATAAATAAACAAACAAAAGTTCTGAAACAAGAAATAAAATAAAATAAATTTTTTTTAAAAAAAGTTCTGAAACAAGAAAAAAAATAAAAGAAATACAAACACATATAATAGTAAACAAAAACTTTTTAAATAGTGAGAACATGAATAGCTATATGTACTTAATAATAACTTAGTGTCATTTTCCTGGCTTTCATATTGTACCAGTTATATAAGATGTCACATTTGGGATGAGGACACATGGGACTCTGAGGTATATGTTACTTTGAGTTTATAATTACTTTTAAAAAGTTAAAAGGAAAATACAAGTACCAGTGCTGTGGATCATATTTAACATACCCCCAAGAGGCTCATGTGTCATAAGCAGTGCTTTTGGAAGAGGATTAGGCCATGGGATGCTATAGCTGACTGCCTGTTAGGAGATGGGTCCTGTTAGAAGAAATGGACCATTTCTGCTTGGGTCCTGGCCAACCATAGATTGAAAAAGTGGAGCCAAAACAAAGCTTTTTCAAATTGTGAATATTGGGTATTTGTCCCAGGGACAAGAAACTAACAAGGAAAACAAGATTATATCTCAAGAAGCAACTACTAAATTTGGACTTACAAAGTGAAGTTACACACATACACACAAAAAAAATTAATTTATGATCAATGATAACGTAATATTTTAGAAAGGGGAAACATGCACCATTCTCTCAAAAAATGGTGTTAAGATAACAGACTAGTCTATGAATAATACAATAAAACTGTTAGTTCTAATGTCGTTCACCAAAATAAATTGTAGAATGTGGTTTTCAAATAAATAGTAACTATTTGTTGAATGATAGGGCTTTGAATATTTCCAAGGCTTGGAATGTCTGCGTTGCTGAGGACTGCAGCTGCTGCAGAAAGCTGAAGGCAGTGGGTGTTACCTCCCCCACATGCTCTTCACTGAGCTCCTGTAGCTCAGAGGGCAGCCACCTCCTCAGAGAGCTCCTGAGAGGTTCTCGTGCACAAAATACACACCACACCTATCACCTCCATCGTAAAACAGGCAAGGGAGAACTGCTTGTGGGGAATCTAGGCCCACTGAGAAGCAGCCATTCCTGTCACAGGCACATTGAGAGGGCCCAGTGAGCTGGAGCATGCAGAGGGTGCCATGGTTGCTGGAAAGACATCCCGGTTCTATTTGTGTTTGAAAGGGTATCAAGAGCATGAACAAATAACTGAGTGGGCAAAGCTTTGTGGTAAAACACAGGTCCACATGAACAGATGATTCACAAAATGAAGCCAGTTTTGAAGGTGAGGTCTTTCAAATTAGAAAATAATCATAAGAGTCAAAGTGTCAAAGTTGTGACAGGGTTTGGGGGATGACGCTCAGCATGGCTTCATTTCCATCTCTACTGCTCCACTTCAGCTCAGGCCTCATCAAGCCAGAGTGCAGCTTTGACTCTCTGAGGGGCATCTCTGCCTGAGGCCTGGACCCCTCTGCACTTTCAAGCCTCCAGTGCTCTGCCAAGGTGGCCGCTCTGGTTCTAGCCATCCTGCCCACACTTCAACCATCAGAACAAAGGAAACAATAAAGAAAGCAAATCTTGACCATCACTCCACAGAAGCTGTTTCCATTGACATCCATTGACCAGACCTTAAATACTCGATCTCATTGAGTTGGCTGGGGACCACAGGGATTGATGTCTTCCAAATTGACCTGTGCCTGGGGAAAGCTGGAGATGGGGAATTTCTAAGTAAAAGAATGAAAAGGGAAAATATACTGTTTTAGTCACTTTTTCACAGCTGGGTCAAAAGGGCTGACACACACAATTTAAAGGAAAGGAGGTCTACTAGCATACTGATCTTAGACGTCAGCCCCGGCTTGGGGGCTAGAAACATCATGGCAGAGCATCCTGCGGGAGCAGGGCAGCTCCCCTCACAGTAGCCAGGAAGCAGACAGAGCAAGAAAGAGGCACAGAGAAAGGAGCCAAGGACCAGACACACCCAGACAGCTCAAAAGTGTGCTTTACAAATCTGCCATTTCTCATACCAGTCCAGTTGGCAATCAAGACTAAACTCCACAGGTACGCCGAGGAACAACAAATTCCCTTGCTACTGGGTGCCAGTAGCCTTTGAAATGTGACATTATCCCCAACTGTAACTGTCTCTATGACCACTTAATTAATCTCTGTCCACATTTGCTAAATCTCCTGAGTAAGTATCATCAACTATAAATTTAATACACGTATTTAATTAAATTACTCTCCTATCTCACAATCTTCAAGTTTCTTTCACTTATAGATTGAGCCCCTCCCCTTTTGTTAAAATGAATTAAGATGCTCCACTATAGCATTTCAGCTTGATAGCCATCTTCCTTCCTATCTTGCTGTGCTAACCATTTTTCTGTTGCTGGGGGGGGGGGCGGGGCAGCAGAAAAAAATATGTGACATCTATATTGTAAAAGAAGAGAAGTTTGGGCCCCGCAGGATGACTCAATGGTCTAAAGCACCTGCAGGAGGCTGCAGGGACCACAGTTCAATCCCCGGCACCACATGCTGCACCAGCCCTGCCCTCAGGGCAGGCTGAGCCGACCATAAAAATAAATAAACAAACAAACAAAAGTTCTGAAACAAGAAAAAATAAATTAATAAAAAATAAAAAAAAAAAAAAGAAGAGAAGTTTGTGTGGCTCAAGGTTTCCGAATGTTCAGTCCACAGTAGGTTGGCTCCAAGGCAGAAAGAACATGGTACAAGAGCAGGCCAGAAGACAGCTGCTCTACTCAGAGCAGTGGGGAAGCAGAGCAGGAGGAGCTGTGGCCAAGAGGAACAATGCCCTTCCGGGTCACGCCAGGAGTGACTGCCTCCAGCTGGCCCCGCCTCCAGCTGGCCCCGCCCTGACAGCTTATTTGCCTGTGAACTCCTCAGTGGTCCTCCGCTATTGCGCGTAGCATCAACTCTGTCTAATCACTTTTCAGAGGCCTCACATCTGAGCACCCAAGACTTTCGGGGGACATTTCAGCTCTAAGCTATCACACCTGCCTTTTACTGAGCATGGCAGTGGATTTCTGTTGTCCTTGACTTTTCTCATGCAAGATCCCTTGAAAGGACATCACACATTGTTGCTATCTAGGCCTATCTTAGGTCATTTCTTTTATAAATGCCATTCACATTAGCATCTTGGTAGGTTTTGAATAATCTACTCTTGCTCTAAGTAGTCATTGTTTTATGCTGCCTCCTTTTATAATAAATTCTAACATTTTCATATTCATAACCACAATTGTATTGTCATTTTTTTCTCCTCATCTTTGTGGTCCTGGTGGTACCACGTCCCTGAATGCTTACAGAGAGTTGCATAATACATACTTACTGAATGAAATTGGCATGTAACATGGGAATTTATAGGAGGAAAAACAAAAACTTGAACCAGCTCCCTGAATGATCGAATATTTATTTAAAATGGTTAAATGCTTTATCAACAGTCTAGCATCAGAACCAGATGTGGTGGTGCACACCTGTGACCCCAGCACTTGGGAGGTTAAGAGAGCAGGACCGTTGCAAGTTCAAGACCAGCCTGGGGGCCATGGAAGTGAGCACAAGGCCAGCCTAAACTGCATAGCAAGACCCTGTATCAAAAAAAATCATCTAGCACCATTTGTCATATAACTCTTTGTAAGTCTATATGCGTTTGTTTGCAATTATTTTGAATGATTTGTTTTAATAGCTCAAGGCATAATAAGGACCCACATCAGAAAGAACGACTTGTAAGCTGTTTTCAGTACTAACACGGAAGTTACAGCTTTTGAAATTTTTTGCAGAAGTGTTAAAACTTATCTCAGCCAAACACTTGCTGAGACATTTAGCATGTCTCTTATGTTATTTTGCTTTCTATTTTAACCTTTCAGGTCTATGTGGAAAGAAGAAAAACATGGTTTTGATTGCTGCTAATTTTCTTGTGACAGAAGGAAGAAATGAAGACAGTTACTACGTCAAAGTGCCTTGTGTTGAAATGTGACAAGAACCCTTTTTCACATCTTTATTACTAGTGTGGTGATTGACACCTGGGAGCTACACAATGTCATGGGGCTTGCTGTGAGCTTGCCATTCATGGATACGTCACACGGGAGTCACATCTCCACACTGCTCTCCTACCCTCAGCCTCTTTCATATTCATCTGCTTCTTTCTTTCCTTCTTTCTTTCTTTCTTTCTTTCTTTCTTTCTTTCTTTCTTTGTTTCTAGTATTTTAGGGAAGGGTCTAGGGGACAGGGTGTTCCCGCCACCCCCAGTCTGAATTGCCATCTCAGGGATCCCTGGGGGCAGGTCAACACAGCAGGCCCAGGGATCAAACCCCGGCTGCTGAGCCTGCTTGCAGGCGCTTTAATCCACTGAGCTATTGGCCAGGGCTCTATTTGTCTGCTTTCCATGCTGACCCATTGTACTAGCTCTTTATTAAGTTCAGATGGGGACATAGAGTACTTGAAATAAATAATAAATGCCCAGTTAAGATTAAGTAACATATGTATTGTACAGATGTAAGTAATACATGTATATGTATTGCATGTTACTGTTTCTGTTCTTTTTTTTCTATTTGCTTTTGCTTCTGTTTTTACTCTTAGAAATAAAATTAAATTAAAAAGTTAGAAAAAAAAAAAAAAGAAACACACAAAAAAGATTGAGAAGTTATCTGAAAGATCAATCCTGCATTGACCTCATAAGGACACCTCTTTCTGTAAAATTGAATTTCACATTAACCTTCTTGTAAGGATGTATCTGTCCCTTGTCCCATGGACGGTCCCTGTTCTGGGCCCCCTCTGAGCCCTCATTACAGCCGTGCTTCTTTTTTCTGAGCCTAGTATAACTCTCTCCAACACTTAGCTTTGCCCTTGGTGTATGGAAAGAACTGGAACACCGACCGGTCAGGGCTCTGGCGCATGTACTATGCCTTGCATCCTGAGTTAGCAGAAGCCTTACGGAAGCCTAGTCACATGCTGAACAGACACAGTGTAGTTGGTGGCATTGCCATTATAATGGAGCTGTCAAGCGCTCCCTGCATCAGGACACCGCAGCCAGCCATGGCCTCATGCATCACTCTCACGGTTCTAATGCTGTCGGTAGATGCTACCTACTGTGTCATGGGCCATGTGACACAGAATGCATGAAGTGTAGTCTGCCGGTGACCATGACTGGCCAAGCTGAATAGAACAAGACACACCTACAAGATCTGGGAAACATGCTTCTGGATGTCTCTGTGAGAGGCTTCCCACAGACTGGCGCAAGGGCAGCTGACCAAGGGGTACCTGCCGTGATGGTGTGCGGCACCAGGTGGAACAGAAGGGAAGAAAGGGAGAAGGCTGCTGGTGCTCTGGAGTCCCACCCCACCTCAGTGTCACCTCTGTTGCTGCTGCTGCTGCTGTGGCAGACGGACATCACACTCCCATTTCTTCAGCCTTCCAGCAAGGCCGTTTCCTGCCAGCAGGCTTCCGACATGCTCTGTGCCAGTCCTGGAGTGACTGCTTGTCATTCAGTTCAAGCTTCCAATCCTTCAGCCTCAGTTACTTTACCAATAAATCCATGAACTAAGTATTGGTATCATGTATATCCTGATTTTATAGATAAAAAAACAACAACAACAAAAAAGAATGCTCGGTAATTTTCAGAATCTGTCCACCTATAATATATATATATATATATATATATATATATATATATATATATATATTTTTTTTTTTTTTTTGCCTTTTTGAGACAGGGTCTCACTATGCAGTTCAGGCTGGCCTTGAGCTCACTTTTGTAGCCCAAGCTGGTCTCGAACTCACATTGATCCTCCTGCCTCAGCCTCCCAAGTGCTGGGATTATAGGCGTGAGCCACCACACCCAGCTTATAATATTTTTATTTTATCTTTTTAAAATATATTTAGGACAGGGTCTGCAGTGTCTCACAGCACAGATTGGACTCTCGTGATCCTTCTGTTTGCAGCCTCCCAAGAGCTGGAATTGCAGGAGCCTGCCACCACGTGCAGTCACAGAAAGTGATGTTGTAGCAGGCTGTCTCATCCTGCCAAGTTGCTTTAAATGCTGTTACCTTCCAATCATTACACTGTTGTTTCTTTCACAAAATCTTCCCACTAGAGGAAAAGCCACTCTACCCCAGAACCGACATCCCTGGGGCAGGATACTAAATTCTGAGTCCCTGGTCACAAGGCGGAACAACGCGCCTGTGCTCCCTTTCGCAGACTCAGACAAGCAAATCTCCACTGGAGACCATATCCTTGCTTCCCTTTTCTCCTTTAGAAGAAGTAGCCTGACCCAGGGGATCTGCAACCCACTCCTGACATTGACCCCCTTCCTCAAGATCCAGTCCATTGAGAGGTCCAACCTGGTGTCTTCATCTGGGCAGTGGATTGGTGGAAACCCAGCTGGAACCTGAAATTACAGTGTAAGGGTTGTGCCTGTCCACCCAGGAGCATCGCCACAGTGTTCCTGTCCTAGCTAGCTTCTTAGGGACTGCAGGACCCTGCGTGGGTCACTGCGCCTGTCTCAGCTTCATTTTCTTCCTATAAAAAGTGAGATATTGTGGAAGATGTAAGGATTACATGTATTTCTATAGTTACTTAAGTTTTCCTTGGAGTCTTGTACTGGTAGAATTGTATACGCCCAAAAATACATGTCCAAGTCTTAACCCCCAGGCCTTATCAGAAAATATAATTGTCATAGATGTAGATAGTTAAGATGAGGTACAGCTTGAGGAGGATGAGTCCTAAGTCTGATGACCAATGTCTCTATAAGAGGACAGTTTGTACATAGAGAACTACGGTGGATCTCCTTGTAGCCACATGCAATTCACCACCTGGTCCTACAAAAGCAAATGAATCAGGAGCACAGTACTGAGCAATACAAACTTCTTCAAGCGGCAGCTTCCGTCATATCTCCTGTAGCAGTTGCGGCATATTTAGCAAATGAGCGCAGCTTCTGGTGTGTGGTTTTATGGCTGTTGATCTGCTTTCTTTCAATATCCATCAGAAACAGGACCAAAAGCACATGAGGAGTAACAGCTATGCCAGATCCTTAGTTCCCTGGTGCTCAGCCTTAATGGTCCAGATATTCTGAGCCATCTGAATAGTCCACAGAATTTCACTCTGGGTCACTCAATGGATGATGTAAAGGTGGTAATTACATAGAATGCCGTGGTAAGATATAGTATCTACAACAATTCAGTAGCACGGCACATGAATAAAGCTGGTAAGTGTCAACACTCTAGACGATGCCAAATCATCCCTTGTAGAGTTCAAGGGCAAGGTGTTACATTTTGCTTCTTGCTTTAGAGGTTAATGGTTGCTTTGAAAGCAAAATACACCATACTTGGAAAGGTTCTTCTGGTCCACTGATGAAACAATTTGATAAATTGCTGGGTTTGAGTTGGGCCAAGAAAGAAAAGGAGGGACCTTGAAGTGGGTTCTGGCTGTGTCACAGGAAGCTCTGGTTACTGGGTCCAACACCATAGAATTTCTCTCGCCAGGCCTCCTCTGCCCGCTGCTGCTGCTGTTGCTGAGTGTCTAGCCGTCCAGCCACACAGACTAACCCTGAGCCCCTGCATTTCACCCCAGCTTTACAGAACTATCAACGTCAAATATGTTTAAAATTAGCAAGTAGAACATGCCTGTTTAATACATATTTATACAGTGAAACAATCACCATATTCACAAGAATTAATACATCTATCATTCCCCAGTTCCTGCCTGTGTGCCGACAACATTTAAGATCTCCTCTTTTAGCAAGTTTCAAAGAGAATACAGTATCAGTCGCAGTCACTCTACTGAACGTTGGCATAGTCATCTTACTGGTATCATTCTCTGAGGTAATATCTAGTCACGTGATGGCATGCTCTCTTCAGCATCACTCCCCTTTCACTCTGGAAAAAGAAAACACCTTAAGTGAACCAGACTCACGCTTAAGTCAGCCATATGTCGGCCTCTTGCCACCACTGTCACCACGGTGCAGCTCGTGAGCTCTGTGAACTGGTGTCTGGGGAGCACAATTACTGAGGGGCTGAACCCCTTCATGGCAAAGCGGGTACAGCACTGGGCAGGTTGTCTTTGTCCATTCTGTGCTGCTATAATAAAACACCTGAGATGTGGCAGTCTACAAAGGAATGAAATTCTTTTCTCACAGTTCTTTTCTTTTTTTGGCCAGTCCAATCTTTGTTTTTGTTTTTGTTTTGTTTTGTTTTGTTTTTCTTGTTTCAGAACCTTTGTTTGTTTACTCACTCGTTTTTATGGCCGGCTCAGCCCGCCCCGAGGGCAGGGCTGGCACAGCATGTGGTGCCGGGGATTGAACCTCGGTCCCTGAAGCTGCCCAAGCTTTCCAAAGCAGGTGCTTTAGACCACTTAGCCATCCCAACGGGCCCCTCCAATCTTTATGTTATATTTTATTCCTAGTAATTCTTTACTATCATGAAAACTTTTTCTTAGTTGAATTATTTTGGAATATTTAATTTTCAGTTAATTAATATCTAATTAATTATCTGAATATTGTTTAATCTTAGTATTCATTTTAAGATTTATACTGTATCTTGGACTTATAATCTACTTGTAAGACATGATATATTTTCTCATAGTATTAGAAACTTTAAGAAGCATATTTCCATTTACATTGACCTTATGTTACCTCTTCCTTGTCTTTTATACACACAACAGGTCTTTTTTTTTCTTTCAGTCCTTTGAATTAATTAGTCTAGTTTCTTACACACTTGCTCTTTTTTTTTTTTTTCCCTAATGTGGAATAAGATGCTACTTAATTTTGTTCTTCCATAGCTAATTTTTTATTTTTATTTTTATTTATTTTTTTGGAGATGTGTGTTAATTCTATTTTTTTCTTTTTTTATTACTTTTAATAAGAAATAACATTGAGGAAGTTTCAAAACACATTAGTAGGACAGCCACAACAATCACTACAATGCATATTGCTGTCTTCATAGTAGTTGTTCAGAGTACAAGAGGCAGACATGATAAGTTCATTTCTAACAGTTCTAGGAGCTGGGAAGTCTTAGATGGAGGGGTCACACTGAAGGGGCTTCTCTCTGTATGCTCTGTGGAAGGGAGGAAGACAGTAGGGGGAAGAGGTAGGAGAGAGAACATGTGAGCAAGCGGAGCCAGCACTGCTTCTCTAACAACCTGCTCTCATGGTAACTGACCCACTTTCCAAAAGACATCATGAATGAATTCATGAAGGCAGAACCATCATGAATGCATCACTTCATAACAGTGCTTTTGACACTGTTCATTGGGGATTAATTTCCCATCCGTGAACTTTGAGATCAATTGCCAACCTATAGGATTGTGGATCATGCACCATCCAGAAACTGCTAGCCTAACAGAGGCGTGGAGGTTGTTTGGGGGGAAGAGTGGGAGTCTGAAGGTTGAATCCGGGCTTTTACAATGAGCTATATCACCAGCCTTTTGCAATTTTTTTTTTAAATTTTGAGATAGGGTCTAACTAAGCCACCAAATTTCCAGAGCTGGTCTTGAATTTGAAATCCTCCTAACTCTGCCCCTCAGAGTGATGAGATTACAGGTGTCTGGCGCCAGCCCCAGAAAGAAATAGCTTCTTGAAAGTACTTGTGGAATGTCACTCTCTCATCCCTGAGTCACACACAGTACCTGATACCTGCAACTCAAATTGCAAGAGATTTACTTTGGCTCGCGGTTACAGTCAAGGGTCAGCAGTCTCCAAGGCAAGAGTGCGAAAGCCACCAAAGTCATGACCACCAGGAAGCACAGAGGGAAAGAAGAGGGAGGGAGGCAGACACAGCCGCCCAGGTCCTGCTCTCAGTGGCCCACCAATGCCGGTCAGACCCTACCTCCTAGCAGCAAGCCAACCATCACACCACGATTCTGTTGCCTCCCAGCTCCCTACCTGTGAGCACACATGCTTCGGGAAGACATTCTTCATCCAACCCAGAAACATTTTACCCTGGTTCCCAAAAGACACTTGTGTATTATTTATGTCAAATGTATTTAGTGCATCTCCAAGAGGTGCTGAAGTCCTAAGATTTGACATTCCTGAAAAGGCCCAATCCAAAGTCTCCTCTCATATTCAAGGCAAATTCTTAGCTAAGAGCCACTGTAAAAATAAAAATAAAAAAAAAAGAAAGTTAAACATCTCCAAGAATAGTGTATAATGATATCAGGTAAAGATTCCCATATCCCATTCGCAGTTCCGTCTTGTGCTAGGGAGGATGTCGGGCTCGTCGCTCCCCAGCGCCCTGGCCCTCTCGCTCCTGCTGGTCTCTGGCTCGCTTCTCCCAGGGCCGGGCGCCGCTCAGAACGCCTCCTGAGTGGTGATTATAGGTGTAAGCCATCACATTCAGCTCTTCTAGTAGCTACTGCATGATTTTCTTATGTGCCCAAGAATTGTATCAACACGTAAACTATCAGAGTACACCGCTGGAAAAACTTTGACATGGCCAGTAGTACTAAGTGAGCCTGTGGTAACCAGATACATAAGCCTGTCATTAAATTCTCTGCCTAAAATTTCATGAAGGTTTCATCAGACTGAATTTTCAAAGGATAAATATAACTAACTGCAGTAGTCAGGAAGCTTAAAAC
>PVJA010033599.1:0-23178 GCA_004027025.1 Myocastor coypus | reverse complement strand
AAAAAAAGAAAAAGAATCTTGCTAGGTTGCCCAGACTAGGCTCAAACTTGTGATCCTCCTGTATCAAGCTTCTCAGAGTGCTGGAATTACAGGTGTGTGCCACTATAGTCAACTTCTTAAAATCTTTTCTCTAAAATTATCTCTGCCAGGGACCGCGGTTCGATCCCCAGCACCACATACTGGGCCAGCCCTGCCCTTGGGGCAGGCTGAGCCGACCATAAAAAAAAAAGAGTGAATAAACAAACAAAGGTTCTGAAACAAGAAAAAATAAATAAATAAAAATTAACAAAAAATAAAATTATCTCTGCCTTATTTTTCTGCATACAATGTGTTCAGATGGACATGTGCACCAGCAGCTGAATGGGTCTAAAGGTATCTTTTAAGTTCCTTCAAGCTTCTTCTTCTTCTTTTTTTGTTTAAACCAGGGATTGAACTTGATCTTGTGCTTGCCAGACACGTCTTATACCACTGAGCTATCTATCTGACTTCCCCGTAACCACATGAAAACTCTTCCAACAAAGTATGCCTTTTGTACCAAAAATAAAATAAAAACTGGGAACTAAGAAATTTACTGACATAGAATTGTACCAAAGCAAGAAAGGGGCTGAGGATGTTGCCTAGCACAGAAGCCCAGTATTTAATCCTTGACACCTGGAACACAAATCTACAGAGTACATAGCAATTTACTTAATCTACTATCAGAATATTTGTATCTCCCCTAACCCAGATTCTTATGTTGAACCCTCACTGCCTGGCGGGATAACGTTTGGAGGTGAGGCTTTTGGGAGGTCAAATGAGGCAGTGATGGGGTGAACGTCCTCATAAGCAGAAGAGATGAGGGTCTTTCTTTCTCTGCCATATTAGAATATAGTACTAAGTCAGGCAATGGAGCCTAACCATATTGGCACCCTGATTTCAGACTTTAGCTTCAGGACTAAGAGAAATAACTGTGCTTTTTAAAAGCTACCTACCCTGGTATTCTCCTACAAAGTCTAAGATTGAGCCATTAGAGGGGAAGGGGATGAAAAAGAATTACATTGTGTACATGTGCAAACTCCCCATGAGAAATGTAGTCATGGACTGTAGATATGGACTAGTAAAAATGTTTTAAAAATTTAGCCATACATTGCAGTATACACTTGCAATTATAGGAGGCAGAAGCAGGAGGATCATGAGTTGAAGGTCAAACCTGGACACAGTAGTTTAAAGTCAGCATAAAGTATATAGTGAGACCCTGCCTCAAAAAAATATACATAAACCCCCCAATTTTAAAAAAGATGATATAACCTATTAAGAATGAGTGTGGCTATTTCTGCCTTAGGCACTGATAAGAAATAAACATTAAAAAGTAGAAATAACACATACGGATGATAAAAAAAAAACAAACTGTGGTTTTCTCTACAGTGAATAAAGATATATCAGTACTTTATTTGCTTGCGAGAGTAATTTTTGTGTTTAACTTGGAAAAACCAGTTGAAACAAAGAAAGTGCATAGATAAAACTAAATCAGTGTATGCTGACCTTTCTTTCCATAGGATGGCAACGGCAATCATGGTAAAGTATGTTAAATAATTTATACAAATTTCTTTAATGCATGATTTTTTTTAAAGGACTTTCAGTAAATTAAATGTATTTTGCAAAACAAGGTCTACATGAGTTTGCATTCTTCAGAACTGACAGTGAAATCATATTTTTTGAAAACATTTTACACGTGTTGGTAATTGCTAATTCAAGACTAGATTCTTGGACAATAAACTTTTATTTCCACTTACATTTTGACGTTATGACTTAAAGCTAGTACTGACACTAGAAGTAGCTCAATCAAAGTTTATTATAGTTGTGAAGTATTGTGGAGATGCTGTCCTGTATCTTGATTGACAGTCCTTCCTTAATACTTGATGAATCTTGATTGGCATTCCTGTGACTTAATACTTGGAAAATCTTGATTGGCACTCCTGTGAATTAATACTTGGTAAATCTATGCATTATTGATACTGTCGGATGACAGTTATGTAAGTTTCTTTCTTTTTTCTTTTTCTGCCTTACCTCTGAGCCAACTCAAATACATTTAACACACAAACATGGTAATTATTTAACTCCCATATGTAACATAATAAAGGCTTTTTTTTACTTCTCTTTTTTATGTTTAAATAGTTTCATAATTATATCCAAGCTCTGGAATCTTACCTCCTTCATCTTTAGTATAAGGGTAGTGTCAACTCTTCGTGAATCAAATGAAACTTCCTTTGTTACTTTCTTAGTTTACACCTTAGAGTGCAAAGTAAATGCTAGCAGATCTCCCTTGCTAGTATTTCATCGCTTTGTGTTTCTGCTTTTCCAGTTTTCTTTCTGGGGTGAGATGGAATCTCAGTGTTGTTTTAACTTGTATTTCTTAAATAACCAATGATGTTGAACATTTTTTTATATCTTTATTTGTCATTTGTATTTCTTCATTTCAGAAGCATCATTTATCTCAGATGTTCAGTTTTGGATTTCATCTTCAAATTTTGGGGGCCTGATTTTTAAAAGTTCTTTATACATTCTAAGACAGTTACTTTTTACATTTCCTTACATTGATGTTGGAAGTGAGTATAGAGACTGAAGAGTTTATTACAAGCAGCACAGTAAGATTGCTACAGTTGAAAAAAGCTATTATGTATAGAGTTGATGGAAGAAATGACTTATCTGTTATAACCAATGTCTCTAAGATGTAGGTTACAAGGAAATAGCAGACAGTCCAAGCTATCATTAAAGTTCTATAATAAAATACTGATTTAACCTCGAAACTGAACCAAATTTTCTAAGGAATCGAAGTGATTGTGAAATTTTGAGGTACGCTACATATTTGTACAATGAGTTCACATAAGAACACTTCTCCTGTAGATGTACTGTAGACCCAGAAGTGCAGAAACAGATTTACCATTTGTGAAATAAGAGTAAGTGGGGTATCAGACATGTCAGTGATGGATCAGACTCAGAATAGAACACATGAGACATTGGTCTATCTATTTTCCACTCATCAGGGCTAAATATTAGATACTGTGAATTTTATTTCTGTATGACAGTCATTACATATGAAAGGAGTTACGCTACTTGTGATCCCAGGCTCAGGGATAGTGTCCTCTGTGGTCCATTCTACCCTCGCCTGGAGCCTGGCTCCAGGGTCATAGACGAGCCTGTGGGTAGGATTATGGGTTGAGTGACCAAATAATTTATCTTCTGAGTCAGATACTTTTTAGAGGGAAAAGTATTATTATTATTATTATTATTATTATTATTATTGTTGTTGTTGTTGTTGTTGATGTATTTGGTATAGGGTCTCACCATGTAGCTTATACTTGTAGTGATCCTCCTGTTTTCAGCCTCCCCGATGCTGGAATTAGAGGTATATGCTAGCATGCTGGACTTGGTTGGTCCATTTGATGGTTTTAGTTCCTTTTTATATTGCTTTCGAAAAAAAAAAAGTCTTCTACTTCTGAGTCTGTTATCTCTTCTGAAGTTTCTGTACTTGGCATAGCAGCACAGAAATTCAAAAAGCTAGCTTTTGCATTTTGATTTGTCTGAGGTATGTGTTTCACTTTCTAATTTGGAGTGATATTTTCTTTTTAAGTAAAATTACTGTCTTATTCATTATGTATGTCCCTTCATACAATTAAATGACTGTCTTATACAGTCATTTATACTGTATATCTTTATACTTTTTTTTTGACCGGGGTTCAAGCTCACAACCTTGCACTTGCCAGGCAGGCACTTTTGCCACACAGCTATCTCCCCAGCTCCTCCTGATACTTATTATTAAGTAAATAATATTTCTTTGTTTGGAATCTGCCACCCAGGTAATGACGAGGGCAAAATAACGCATAAGATGGGAGTTGGTGCTACTAATGCCCATACCTAGTAATTGCTTACATGGCAGAAATCAAATCTTGGATGACTTGCAGTATTACAACTTTGCTTTCACCATCTGCTTTGCAGTGATACTTAGGCTGTTGAAGTTAAATTAATATTGATGATTTTAAGTGTTTGAAACCAGTGTATATGAAAGTAAACTTTGATTTCTCTGATACCATCCCTGCTCTGTGTTGACAGAAAAAAGGTTGGCAGGACCACAAGCGGGAATGCAAATGTCTTAAAAGTTGCAAACCCAGATATCCTCCTGACTCAGTGAGACTTCTTGGCAGAGTTGTCATCAGGCTTGTGAGTATACAACCCATCCAACATGTATGGATTTTAATTTTGTAAAAGCATTTGATATTGCATTTGCTAGTCATATTTAAGACTATAGCTGAACCCACATTAAGATTGAAAATCTTAGTAACAAATCTTGATTTCTTACTAATCATGAAATTAGTTGCAGTGGAGAATCACATACCTTCCATGAACGGAACTGCAATTTCCTTGTGGAAATAGATATATGAAGTTCTAAATTTGAGGTAGAAGTATTTAAAATGTGTCACATTGTTTTTTAACTTTTCTACTTTGAAGTAATGCATAGGACATATATGTCCTTTCTGTTTGCTTCTTCAGTGAGACATAAATTTGATAATTAATAAATTGAAGGGTTCTTACTGTTCCTTATGTATCTAGATTCATTGAAATGATTTCTTATCCTATTTTCATGAAGTGCCCAAAGTGGATTCTATGAACTGCTGCTCTGGTTGGAAAATCCTAGAGACTTTATCATAAATATCTTTCTCTAATTATTACGGTCTGTTCTTTTGTTTATTAAGCTTTTTTGTTTTTTGGCATCTCTGTAATTTATTGAGG
Organism: Myocastor coypus; assembly: GCA_004027025.1. NCBI lineage: Eukaryota > Metazoa > Chordata > Mammalia > Rodentia > Myocastoridae > Myocastor > Myocastor coypus. Next base: position 18,411 of record PVJA010033599.1, on the reverse strand, counting down.
TCATAAAGAATGTAAAAGTATGCAAAGTTTTTGTAAAACAACCCTACTCCTTTTAGAGATTAAAACTGTTAGATACAAGTTGCAAGTTAGATTTTATTTGGAAGTTTTTATTGATTTAGTAATTCAATTCTGAAAATGGTAAAGACTATGAAGATAATTATCTTTTAAGTAAACTTTGCTTAAGTATCTAACAGAGCTTATTAGAGTACTTTAAATTGTCTTTGATATTGTATCCTTTTACTTCACAGATGGAAGAAACATCTTCTGAGTCAGAGAAACTTTATTCATTTTATGATCTGGAATCAAGTAAGTGATTGTGAGCATCTTAGAAGAGAAAAACCTGTTATTTGTTTACTGAGCTAGTGAACTATCATTTGTATGTCTATATGTCTGTATTAAGTGTTTGTATGTATTATACATGCATAATGTATTTATTTAGCTAAACTCAATAACCTGAGCTACCATTGAGCTAGCCTCAGCCACAAAACTTTGTGACTTTGTCTTTTATTTTATTTTATTTTGTATTTTAGGACAGGGTTTACAGGATCTCACTAGGTAGAGTGGACTCATAGTGATCCTCCTGTTTACAGCCTCCCAAGTGAGGGAGAGGTACTCACCACCATGCCCAGTCTCTATTGCCCTCTCAGCATGTCCTGGTGGCAGTACCAGCATGGTAGTTTTTGTCTGTTATATGAAACAGACTTAAGAGAAGTTTTCATTTTTATAAACAGTTATCCCCTTAGTTTATTTATTTATTTCAGGGTAGTTTTGACCATTTAGAAATTTGTAAATAATCATAAATATATTCAGCCTAGTCAAGGTAATGTAACTGTTATTTCTCTTGTGAAGATTTTTCTTTGACCTCATCTTTTTGTTCTTAATTTCCTCTTCTGAGTTGAACAAAGTGCTTTTAGAGGGCCTTTTAGCGTCACCATTCCTTTAAATATTAAGGACAGTTTAAGGTACAGATGCTTCGGGCTCTGTGACAGTTTTAAGCTTTGTTGTTTACATAAAATGCTATAGTCAGTGAGCAGCTCCCTCTTCTTTTTTTTAATCTTTTTGAGACAGGGTCTCGCTATACAGTTCAGGCTGCCCTTGAGCTCACTTTTGTATCACAGGCTGGTCTTGAACTCACATCAATCCTCCTGTCTCAACCTCCCAAGTGCTGGGATTACAGGTGTGCGCCACTATGCCTGGTTAGCAGCTCCTTCTAATAGTTGAACCTTTCTTCACATCTGGTCATCAACCAGATATCAGGATTATTTTGGTATCATATTGGCACAGATTCTCTTCTTTGAGGTTGTAAATGGTGTTAACCCACTGAGCGGAGTAAATTTGCCACACAATTTAATATTTCTGTATAGAGACAAGATGATGATCTAGTACAGATTTATGGTATAGGATTCTTAGTGCCAATGGTGATAAATTATTATTTAAGAAATCAATGGGCTAATTATTCTGTTGAACAAGTAATTTAGAAGAATATGCAGACCTGACATGAGCAACATAGTTATGCTATAGTTCAACTTGTCTTTTCAAGTTTAACAAAGAACTAATTAGCCATTTTTTTCCTCATATATTACTGTTAGATAATTAACACCTCTTTCAGTGGGTTTTGCTGTTAACATTATCCCTGCTCAGTATCACTGTGATACATATTGCTTTAAGTGGAATGTTTTCAAATATTATTAATTAAATGGTGTGTGCATAAGCTTAATACATAATTTGTGGTATAACAAACTGATTTTAATGGGGTTGTATCTGTTTTAAAAAATAATTTGCATAATCTCTTTTCAAATTTTGAGGCTATAATACAGTAATTCAATGTATCATTGAAATATATAATGATAAAATCATGGTAATTACCATTTCCACCTTAAAATTTTATACTTTTTATGTGTTGGAATTCTGTCTTAGTTACTCTTCTCTTGTTGCTGGGACAAATACCTGACCCTCAAACTTAGGGAAGGAAAGGTTTCTTTAGCTCACAGTTACTGGAAGTTTCACAGTTTAAAGCAGCCTGAATTAGGTAGTGAGACAGAGCCTTACTTGCTCAGGAGAGCAGGTCAGTGCCTCTGTATTCTCCAAAAGTTTCCTCCCTACCAGAGGCCGTCTGAATCTCAGACACCGTTGCCCCATGGAGGAGAGTCTGGGGCGTTGCTCTGTCCAGGATAACTCTCTCTACACCTCCAAAGAGGCACCTCTCCTGCCCTGCCCCTCAAGCCCTGCCCTAGTCCTCTGGCCATGCACTTCAAGCCACTCTCTGCTACTCCAACCAGGTCAGCCCCATGACTTACATGAGGCTTTGGGGGAGACAACGAGACACAAATCATAACAGTTGGGAACCTTAGAATTTTTTTATAGTCGTGAAATATGCCATAAATTGTTACAGACTACATTTACTGTGCTATAGAACAGTATAATTCTTCCTATTTAACTATGTTTTGTTACAAATTATCTGACCCCTTTATCTCTTTTCTGTAGTGTCTAGTAATAGTGACCCACTCCTCTATAAGACGGAGTGAAGATGTAATTTTTTTTTTTTCCTTGAACCTGGAGTTGAACTAAGGCCCCTGTGCTTGCTAGGCAAGCACTTATTCCACAGAGCTGTCTTCCCAGCCCTGCCTGTTTGTTTGTTTGTTTATTTATTTATTTTTCTGTCTGCTTTATTTCACTTAACATCATACACTCTACTTTTGTTCACTTTCCTGAAAATGACATTATTTCTTTTTTTCATGTCTAAGTAATACAGTGTGTGTTGCATTTTCTTTATGATTGACATTAAGTTTAGTCTGTATTTTGACTTTTGTGAATAGTCCTATAATAAATACGGGAGTGTTGACTTTTGTGTGTGTGTGCTAGTAACTCTTTGGTATAACGATTTATTTCCTTTGTATACACTCATTTCTAGAATTACTGGAATATAAAGTAGACCTGTTTTTAGCTTTGAAGGAACTGCCATACTTTTTTTTTAAATAGTGAATTTGCTAATTTACATTCTATCAACAGCCTCCCAGGGTCTTACTTTTTATTTTTGAGAATAAATACTAGTAAATAAAAACATTAGAAACGATACAGAATTTCACTAAACGAAATAATAGAAATTCAACCATGGTCATTATATTGCATAACGTCTTCAATTTAGTTGTTTAGATCACCAGATATAAGCATGCCGAATTGATAAAGAAAAAGTTATAAGAAATTAAAATGAGAAGAAAAGGATTAAAGCATAACTACTTCTTTAAATAGACCAGCAGAAATCACCAGTACAAATATCTAAGCTATCCTATATGTATGTAGAATAAATATATTTCCCTCATTCCTTCCCTTTCTTCATTCCAGTTATGCCTTTCCTTTGAACAAATTCTTTGCCTTTCACAGTATCTATTGTACCTTTCAGATTTTATTTATTCTTTCAGGTTCTTACACTAACAAGACAATAAAATGTTTAGACATGTAGGTCTGATTTATTTCACTTATATGTATGGTTTCCAGTTGCACTCATTTACCTATACAAGCTTTGAGTTTATCTTTTTATTTTATTTTTTTGAGGGACTGGAGTTTGAATTCACAGCCTTGCATTTGTCAGGCAGGCACTTGTGCCATGGAGCTGTCTCCCGGCCCCTGTGCTTTTTTTTGTTTTGTTTTGTTTTTTTGAGGAGTCTATCATTTCAGTAGCTGAGTAAAATCCATTGTACAAAAATACCACTTCTTATGTTATCAGTTCCTCAGTTGATGGGCATTTGGGTTGTTTCTAAGATTTAGTTATGGCAGATGGCACTGCTATAAACATGGATGTACATACATCCCTTCTGGAAAAATACCCAGGAGGGAGATTTGAATGGGACCTCCAATCCCAGCTTTTTCAGGCATCTCCACACTGATTTCCATATTGATTGTATCAGTTTACATTCCCACCAACAGTGGAGTATAGTTCACTTTTCCCCACAGTCCCTCCAGCATTTGTTATTGATTGACTTCTTGATGAGAGCCATTCCTTCTGGGATGAGATAGATTTTCAGTGTTTTTTTTTAAATTTACATTTCTTGAATGACATGTGATGTTGAACATTTTTTTGAAGTTTTGATCCACTTTGATTTTTGCTTAGTATGTAGTGATAAGCATAGGTCTAATTTTAGTCTTTTGCATGTGGAAAGCCAGTTTTTGTAGCACTATTTATTGAAAAGGCTCTTTCTTCCAGTGAATATGTTTGACCCCATTTTCAAAAATAAGTTGGCTCAGTGTGTTTGTAGCTGTATCTGCATCTACTAATCTATTCTACTGACCCTCAGATCTTTTTTTGTTTTTGTCTGGACCATGCTGATTTTATGGCAGAAACTTTCAATTTCAAGTCAGCTATTGTAATGCATTCTGCCTGTCCTTTGGTGCCTAGGATTGCTTTTGCTGTTCTATGTGTTTTCTGGTTCCAGGTGAATTTTAGGAATGTTTTCTGTAGATATGAAGTATAATATTTTATTTATTTAGAATTGTATCAAATCTGTAGAATAGTTTTGGAAGTATGGCCATTTGCACAGTGTTGGTTTTTCTTAACCACAAGCATCTTCCTATCTTTCCTTGATAGAAATCCTCCCCAATCTCTTTTTGCAGAGTACTATAATTTTTACTGTGTAGATCTTTTGCTTATTTTTGTTTATTTATTTATTTTTCCTGTATTTATGACAGGGTCTATGGAGTCTACAGGGTCTCACTGCATAGATTGGACTTGTAATGATTCTCCTGTTTCAGTTTCCCAAAGTGCTGGGATTACAGACATATGCCACTATGCCCAGTCTCACTCAAGTCTCAGCGTGCCCTGTGAGTGGGGCTGGCATGGTATGCTGGGGATTGAGCTCTAGCCCCTGTGCTCTGCGTATCCAGGCATATTAGTCTGATGAGCTATCAGGCCAGCCCTAGATCTTTTACTTCTTTTGTCAGATTGAGTCCTGAGTATTTCGGGATTTTTTCGATATTGTGAAAATCATTGTTTCCCCGATTTCTGTCTTAGTGTGTTTATTGTTTGTTTACAGAAATGCTATTCATTTTTGAGTGTTGCTTTTATATCCTGCTAGTCTACTGAATTTGGTTATTAAAAAGACAAGTCTCTTGATGGAGTTTTTGGTATCTTCTATGTAGTATATTACATGGTCTATGAATAATGATGATTTCAATTTTTCTCTTCTAATAATTATTCCTTTTATGTCTCTCTATTGACTACTTACTCTGGTTCATGTTTCCAGATCTGTATTGAATAGAAGAAGTGACAGTGAACATCCTTGTCTTGTTTGTGATTTTAATGTGCGGCCTGCCAGTTTTTGTCCATTTAGTACAATGTTGGCTCTTGACTTGTTATAAATAGCTTTTACCAGTTGGAGGTAAAGACCATGTGCTCTGAGTTTCTGTACGGCTTTTATCATGTATGTTGGACTTTGTGAAAAACTTTTTATGCATCTGTTGAGATGATCATGAAATTTTTGTCTTTGTCTCTGTTAATGTGGTATACTACATTTATTAATTTGTGTATATTGAACCTTTCTTGCATTCCTGGGATGTATCCCATTTGGTCTTAATGCATAATCTTCTTGAAGATTTGCTGTATTTTGTTTGTTAGTATTTTGCTGAGGATTTTTGCATTTTTGTTCATTAGGGAGAGTGGCCTGTAGCTGTCTTTTTTGGTTGGATCTTTCTCTGGTTTTGGTATAGGAGTAGTACTTGGCTTTCAGTAAGCCTCTTGCGACAAGGTGTTGGAGGTGGAGTAGGCTCACCAAAACTTCCACTGTCTGGGGTTCAGTGTGATTTCTACAAGGTTGAGCAGGTGGTAAGTTGCAACTCAGGAGGGCTCTAAAGATGATGAGGGCAGGTTGACACTGTGCAAAGCCCTCAGATGGGAGGGGGAGTGGAAGGGTAGGATCCACCTAGGCTCTTGTGATGGTGGAGGATTGGACCACAGCTCAGAATAGCTTCCCCAACAGTATGTGTGAGGGGTCAGGGCAGGGCTCACTAGGGGCCCCACATCTCTTTGAGGTTGGCCTGCCTTCTGTGATCCCAGCATTTTTTTTTTTATAATAGCCCTGAGATTGGAATGAGATGACATGTCATTATTTTGGTTTGTATTTCCCTAATAATGAGTAAATGATGCAAAGTTTTATCATTTTTTGGCCATTTGTCTAAATTCTTTTGAGAAATTTATACTCAGAACAAGTCCACACTTTTGATTAGATAATTATTATTTATTTTATGCTGTTGAATGGTTTAGAGTTCCTTATATATTCTTGATATTACTCCCCTATGGGATGAATCATTTGCAAATATTTACTTATATTCTGTAAATTGTCTATTCACTATATTGATTTTTTTTTTTTTTTGCGCAGAAAAATTTAAGTTTTGTATAATCCTGTTTACCAATTTTCTTTTGTTGCCTGTGCTTTTAGGGCCATATCCAAAAGAATATTTGACTAGACTTTTATCCAGACTTTTTCCTTTATATTTTTCTGTACTGGTTTAATGGTTTTTGGTCTGATATTTAAGTCTATGATCCAGTTCTCATTGATTTTTATGTGTGGTGAATGCTAAAAGCCTAGTTACATTCTTTCGCATGAGGATGCTGTCTACAAATAATTGATAGATTTCAATTTTTCCCTTCTAATCATTATTCCTTCTATGTCTCTTTGTTGACTACTTGCTCTGGCTAATGTTTCCAGATCTGTATTGAATAGAAGCAGTGACAGTGAACATCCTTGTCTTGTTTGTGATTTTAATGTGCATTCTGTCAGTTTTTGTCTATTTAGTATAATGTTGGCTGTTGATTTGTTATAGATGGCTTTTACCAGTTGGAGGAAAAGACTATCTGCTGTGAGTTTCAATTCTCAAATATTAGTATCTGGTACCTATGTTGGTAGTGTGTTTGTAGATGAGTGTCTGTGTTTTTTATTCTGTATCATTGGATCTATGTTTATTTTTATGCCAGTATGATGCTCCTTTGTCTGCTGCTATAAATTTGTGTATGTTTTCAGGTCAGATATTGTGATGCCAGTAACTTTTTCTTTTTGTTCAGGATTGCTTTCGTTACTTGGAGTCTTTTGTGGTTGAATGTATTTTTATGATTATTTATCCTATTTTTGTGAAGAATGTCACTGTTTAAAAATGGGAGTTGCTTTGAATCTGAAGATCACTTTGGGGAGTGTGGATATCTGAGCAAAGGAAATTCTCTCAAGTCATGTATATGGGATATTTTTTTCATTTTTTAATGTCCTAAATGTCTTCCATTGTTGTTTCAGAATTTACATTGTTGATCTTTCACTTACTTGATTAAGCTTTTTCCTAGATGGTATTTTATTTTTGAGGCATCTGTTGTGACTGAAATAGCCCTCTCAATTTCTTTTTTTAGTAAGGGAATGTTATTACCCAGACACTGTTAAAAGCTATAGTTCTAAATTTTAATCCTGACCATCATAGCTGGTATAGAAGGTTTGTTTGTTTGTACGTTTGTTTGTTAACAAGAAAGTGAACCTAGGGCATTTTGTTCTGAGCTGTGTTTTCAACCCTTGAAAAAATTTCTAGACAAGTCTTGCCAAGTTGCCCAGACTGGGTCTCACCTATGACCTCCTGCCTTAGCCTCCTTAGCTGGAATCCAGATCTGGAGGAGGGAGTGTCACCACGAGAATCCTTACAGTAAAGATTTTTCACTGGGGGGGAAGTATGTAAATTAATATGTAAAATTTTATTGATATAAAAATTCTGTTAATTTTTACATATTGCTGCTTTGCTAAATTCGTTTTATTAGTCTTATTTATTTATTTATTTATTTTTTACACATCTTTCTCTGCAGGACAGAAAGAGAAACTCAAGTAAAACCATATCTTTATGTTTAGTTTAGGACAGCACAATATGTGTTTTTTCACCTTTAAAGTAACTTGCAGTTAAGATTTTTTTAGTTGGTCTATGTTTTCTTCATTATGTACATTTCATAGACAAATTTCAGTTATTTGAACTTTATCTGAACTTATTTTCAATTTTCTGTCATTTTTCCTTTCAAATGACATAGTTTGTCATTTAGTTATATCTAAGTTTTAAATTGTTGCATGGACAAATATGTTTAAATTTATTGACTTAATAAGGATTTATTAAATTTGTATATATGGAAAGGATGATATAGGAAATCAGGTAATGCACAACGTTATTGATTTTGCTTTTAGTGCTGTTTACTCTGTCTGTTTTTTTTTAATGTATTTAGTACAAGGTCTCCAGGGTCTCACCACATAGATGAGGCTCCTAGTGATCCTAATGTTTTTAGCCTCCCAAGTGCTAGGATTACAGGTTCATGCTACCATGTCCAGTCTCTTTTTTGTTTTGAGAGCTGTTTGATCTTACATTGTAGATAAAGTTTGGCAGAATTTAACTGATAATACAGGTTATCATTTAGAGTTATTAAAAAAAATGAAAAGATGTCAGAATGACATGTAAGGCAGGCAGTAATGTAATTTAACAGCCAAAGTTGAATACCTGAAAATTATCCATGAAGTATACATTGTGATTGTGATATTTATTTTCCTTTTGAAAAAGATATTAATAAACTGACTGAAGATAAGAAAGAAGGCCTCAGGCAGCTTGCAGTGACATTTCAGCATTTCATGAAAGAAGAAATACAGGATGCCTCTCATCTGCCACCTTCTTTTGACATTTTTGAAGCCTTTGCAAAAGTAAGTGTTAAATTTCATGTCTTTGCTGTTTCCATAAGTCATACCTTTACCCTGTTTTGTGTTGTTGGTTACAAAAGAGTCCTGACACTTGGGAAATCCAACACTTTTAATGCATATGTTACTCTGTTACCTAAATGAGTGCTCAATGAGGAAAGGTGTTTTGTATACTGAAAAGGTATTGCTTTTTCTGTTTTATCTACATTTGTTTTTTTGCCTAACATATGTTCATTATTCCTTTATTTCTTACTAAAGATTTCCAGTTTCTCGTTGTATATGTTAAGTTTCATTTAAAATATATTGGAATCAATTTCTACTTATGCTAGTTATAAAAATATGAAAAGCATATCAATTTCTAATTTTTAATTAATTGTCTAAAGGTCTATTTAGATATTTTACATCATTGCACTTCAAGTTTATGGATAGAAAACAGGTTTTATTTACTATTTCATCTCTCGTTTATAAGAGCTTATTAAGTGTTCTTTTTGAAAATAATTGTAGAAGTGTGAATTGGTCCTAGAAAGCAGTATGTGTTGATTGATTCTTTTTTTTTTTTTTAATTTTATTTATTTATTTTTTTATGCTTCAGAACCTTTATTTGTTTATTCACTTATTTTTATGGCCGGCTCAGCCTGCCCCAAGGGCAGGGCTTGCGCAGCATGTGGTGCCAGGGATCAAACCGCGGTCCCTGAAGCCGCCCAAGCTTTCCCAAGCAGGGGCTTTAGACTACTGAGCCATCCCGCCGGGCCCAGTTGATTGATTCTTGATATTCTACCCTAAGACCCTGATAGCATCTCACATGTACCTCTTTCACTGTCATGGATATATTATTTGTGTTATTTCATATTGTGTATTTAGGTTTAATGTTGATCATATTTTATAATAACAAGGAGAATTTTTAGCTACTAAAATTTTATATTTAAGACAATTTTGCCACTTATTTGCAACTTGTAAGTGCACTTTTAATGTTACAGTTACTCACATTTATGGTATACTTCTAAAGCTACCTTTGTAGTAATTTCTGTTACGGTTAGTTTGATTGCTAGAGATTTACTCTAGTTTTTCTCAAATGTATTTTCATTCTTTAAAGTATATTATGAATTTTGTGATCAATGTCATCTTAACATTTTAATTCTGGTTCATCTATAATTTAGAATCAGTTTTAAAATGTAGTGGTTACTTACAGTGCATCTGAGAAATTACTAACTTATTTTGCGTGCTTCTAAAAATTATATGCATTGTACTACCTTGTGTATAATGTACACAGGTTCTTTTTGTCAGGTTTTAGTGGCAGCAATGATGGTGGAGAGACAGAGAAGCAGAAAAAAGGGGGAGGGTAGCTTTTATTCTGAAGACATGAAGAGGATTCAGGACATGGGAAGATCCTTTCACCTGAAACAGGGAGGATAAGACTTCATGGACTTTTGTTAGGGGTAGAGTTTGAGGGGCAGGTTAGTGACACACAGGAGATGATTGGAGGCTCCCTTGTGTGGGCAGGAAATGTAAAAGGAAGTTGTATCCAGGGCTGGAGTGGGGAAGGAGTCAGTGGTTGTTGGGAAGATAAGCTATTGTTTTGGAGATTCAGGCCTGTTGGATTAGGGCCATGATAATTTAGCAGCTTGTACTTGGGCCATAGCCTATCACTTTTGATGTTAAGTTGTAAAATACCTGAAAATTATTGTGAGAAGGATTTTAATAAGGATTAAAAACATACCTTACGATGATCGTTACTTCATTCCTAGTATTAGGTCTGTGGCTATTCTGTAATAATATTTTGGTTGTTAAAGAATGTTTAAAAGCGAATTATCAGTTCACATAAATTAGTATTCATAGTCTGAAGATTTTAAAATATGAAAATCTGTCTTATGTCTCCTGTTTATTATTAATGAACTTCCATCTCATTTATCTTACAATGAAATTCCATATTCTTTTTTTTTAAGAATTTTTTATTTTATTTTTTTTCTTGTTTCAGAACTTTGTTTATTTATTTATTTTTATTGCCGACTCAGCCTACCCTGAGGGCAGGGCTGGTGCAGCATGTGGTGCGGGGGATCGAACCGCGGTCCCTGCAGCCGCCCAAGCTTTCCTAAGCAGGCGCTTTAGATCACTGAGCCATCCTGCCAGGCCCAAAATTCCATATTCTGTAGGAATAACTTTTTTTTTTTGGTTGTACCAGGGATTGAGCTCAGGACTTTGTGCTTGCCAGGCAAGCATTTATTCCAGTGAGCTATCTCCTGGGCCCTGTAGGAGTAACTCTACCACTGTGATGATATAGATCATTTTTTATACTATCTTTTAAACATGTTATTTATTCTTTTCTTTTTTATGTATTTGGTTGTTGCAGGGTCTCACTACACAGCTTCTGCAGCACTGAGATTATAAGCATGCGCCACTATGCCTGGACTCTGGCCTGTAGGAAGAGCTGGTGCGGCATGTGGTGCCAGGGATCGAACCATGGTCTCTGCTTGCCTATTTGTCTTAGTGGGTACTTTAGACTGCTGAGCTATCTCACCAGCCCTTAAACAAATTTTTAATAATATGCATTCCTCTCTCCAATACATGGATTTATCTTTACTACAAAAATATGTATGTCTCTGAAATTTCAGAGAGCAATTGGAATCAAATGTGTCATTTCTGCCTTAAAATATCGTTTACAGCTAGAGAAGACCATCATTAATTTGTTCCTTGTGCTTCTTTGATTATTTTGTCACTTGTCATTATTTTTCTGCTCCTAAATTTTAAAATATTCAAGTTATCTGGCCCTATTTTGTTGTCACAGGATTAAGGTAAAAGAGGAAATTGATATCAGATACTGTCTTTGCAGGTGCTGCTTCTGTACCTGCAAACTATTAGTCCAGGTTAGTTCTGCGGTCATCTGCATTCTTAAGCCTAAGGGATTATTAACTTTTACCTTTACCCCATTAAGAATATTGGCTTTTCTGGACCTAAATAAACAAGATTCTGTTTTCTGTTTTGGTCCCCTCCCTCCTTCCCTCCCTCCTTCCTTTCCTCCCATTCTCCCTCCTTTTCTTTCTTTGTACCGCTTTCCTTAGTGTTATGGTTTATGTCTGGTTGTCCCCACAAAGCCTCATGCAGCAATCGGGCAGTTTGTGATTAACTCATGGTCCTCTGTGATTATGGTGTGAGTGCTGCTGGGAGTATAATTGTGAGAGCTATACCCAGCCTGGTATGGATGACCTGAATGGAACATAAGGGAGACTGACTTGCTCTCTGTAGCTACTGTTACCACTGCTCCTCCCAGTTGCTTTTGCTGTTTTGGTGTATTCTGCTGTGATGAAGTGCTACACTCTGCCATGTTCCAGTCTGCATTGGAGCCAGCTTTGTATGGACTGAAACCTCCACAAATTGTTAGCTAAATAAACCTTCCCTTCCTTCATTCTGAATGTCAGATGTATGTCTCAGCAGTGAGAGAATAGTAACCGAGACACTTAGATTCATATCGGTTGTGTGCAGGTATTAAAAATACTACTCTTTTGTTTCAGCTTATCTCATGGTCACTGAAGGCATATGAAGTTCTGAGAGCTTTTCTAGATTTGTTCATAACAATTCTTTTTGACTTTTTCATTTTGGAAATTTTCAAAGAAGTACAATAGTGGATACAGTAGGATTATGAATCCTTTTTTGTTAATTAACTAGTTTATTAAATTGGTAATTTTCATAACAAAATTCAATTGGAGAAGTGATATATTTAAGTCTTTTGACAAAATGGAAGATGTGGGGCTCTGACCTCACAGAGAATGGAGCTCCTGGTTATAGTATTGTTCACGCTCCTCAGAGCTCACACTCTGCATGGTCTGACCACATTCCACAGCATTAGCAAATGTGATAGAAGGTGTCTTTGGCTGACGCACATTTTCATCATATAAGTCTTCTGGTAGTTCCTCTTCATCTTCATCGTATGTGGGGAATGGCAGATTTCTCCTGAAATCCTTATGTGCTGATGGTTTGGAATCTTTGAACTTTACTAATTTTTATGTCCAGGCCCTGAACCACATAGTTTATATTGTGTTTTGTGTTTATTCTTCAGACTTTCAGTCCAAATGATGTCCTATATTTGTTTCCCACGTGTACAGGCATTTTAATTATTAGCCAAGCCGGGCGTGGTGGCGCACGCCTGTAATCCCAGCACTCGGGAGGCTGAGGCAGGAGGATCAGTGCGAGTTTGAGACTAGCCTGGGCTACCAAAGTGAGCTCAAGGCCAGCCTGAACTGCATAGTGAGACCCTGTCTCAAAGAGCAAAAAAAAAAAAAAAAAAAAAAAAAAAAAATTATTAGCCAGACTCTGGCAATATCATGGCTCCAGGCCTCCTATGGATTTTCATTTGACCCTGAGAAGCAGGCTGACCTTTACATCCTCATCTTTTCATTACTTCCTGAAAACCTTTACCAATAGTTTTGGTGGTCACCTCAATATACTGTCTTAGATGAAAGTAAGCAGCAAAAGAGGGGTGCCTGGCTTAATTACAGCATTGTTAAATGAAAGATTTGTTTTGGGGGCAATCCAAGTTCTCAGTAAAATTCCAGTGCAGGTTTAGATTTGTAGGAATGTGACATACTTTTCTCTCTTGCAGTTAAGGCTGTCATTTCTTCATTATAGTTTTCCTTTGAAGTGTATTTCAAGATGTGACAATCTTGTACCTGCAATAATGTGACTCTATGCTTTTGACCATCGTTGGCCCATAAAGGCATTATGCCCAACTTTAGGGCAATAAAGCCAACTCTAGAAGAACCTGGTTCCCAAGGGTGCATCTTGGTTCATCTTTCAGAGAACACAGTTTACTTGCTAACTGGGCTTTATCTTTATCAGAGTTGCTTAATAAATGAGATATTTTCTTCAGAAAAATGCTCATCCCACCAATTTGGGCTCTTACTATGGAGATTTCTAATAAAAAGTACAATGTTTGTTCTATTTTCCACATGGGAGGCAGCTCTCAGGCTGTGGCTGCTGCAGCCCAACAACTGAGCACCTGCCCGCACCATCAGCCTCCAACTTGGCATGGAGTAGCCGAGTGAGTTGTGGTTGCGACACCTCTGGGCACCCCATCTCAGTGCTTTCAGAGAGTTCCCACCTCAAGCACCCTTGGCAAAGTGTTGCATCCCTGGTCTGCCAACTTCTTCCAGACTGAAATAGAGCCCGCTGAATCCTCCTGTTTTAATCGCCTGGTTTCAGTAATTTTCACATTTGTTATTTATCTAATACTATTAATACTTACATTTTATAAGATATTCTTTTCCTTTACTTTAATTTCACAGCATTCATTAGAATTAAACTTTTTTTTGGAAAGCCTCTTTTTTTCTCTGTGAATTATTCTAGTGAATTCATTCAGTACATTCAGTGCCTTCCTGGCTGCCCCTCTTCCCTTTCTTCTCTACCCCTCTAACCTTCTCTCCTTCCTTTTATCTTCCTTTCTTCCCTCTTACCCTCTCCCCACCCTTTTCTGGGTACTATTATGAACCACTCTTTGTATAGGATTATAGGAAAATGTAGGTAATTCTAAACCTGAAAATTACCTGTCATCTAAAAACTCTCGCAGATCTTACTTGAAGATATATGTATATGTATTAGTCTTGTACTTGACCTGAAAGAAAAGGCTTCCTGGAGGATGAAAATTCCATAATCCAGAGAGCATGTTTTATTGTCTGATGAGCTGATGTGCTTTTATAGTGAAAATCTGAGATTTGTGCACTGATAGTTGGCAATTTATATTTTAAGTTTCTGGTGGTAATATGGTATATCTGTTCTGGTTCTCAGTTCAGTGTGTTTTTGCCATTTAAATTTTTGGTTTTACTTGGAAAATTTTTCTGCCATTATACTGTAGAATTTACTATATAGTCATTTTTTGAAATGTTATTTTTGGCCTACTCTTTTTTTCTTTTGCACTAGAGATTGAACCCATAGTCTCATGCAATCTAGTCTATGTCCCCCACCCTCATTTGCGTATTTCTTGATGTGAATTTTAGACTTTTGTTCCATACCTCTGCATAATCACACATTTGAATAGCAGCTGGGTTTAGATAGTTTCAGTTCATTGTAACCATATTTGTCCTCTCATGAGTATGCTTTTTGATTGGAAAAACTGCCTAGCATGAAATATAACAAAGAGAAATTTTTCTAGTCATGTATATCGAGGAGGAGGACTTCACACTAGAAGTAAAAGTTGACCTGAATTTCCGAAGAGTGGATGGTGTTGGAAACCACTAATAACACATGGTCTAAAAGTGCTGGTATGGAGTCAATGGTGCATTCTAATTCTGTGAACTAAAGAAATTGAAGTACTCCCTGTGCAATGCAGATTTCAATTATATTTAGTAATCCCAAGAAGAATTTTCATGAAAGCTTAGTACTTGACATTTTTTGTATTTTGTGTCAGTAGGACATTTGTATGGGCAATGGTACCTCCAGAATTTTGATGGAGGAAGGCCTTTCAAGTGCTTGTCTGGTGTATGGATAGAGGTTGAAGCAATTTACTTTCAGCTTTACTTACATCATAGTTTCTTGAACTTAGATTATGTGTTCCTTAGAAGTGTATGATTGAATAGAATAAAGTATAAAGTGTGAGGAATGGAAGGTGGTAACAGTAAAGAAGGTGCCCAAAGGATGGGAGGTGCAATGGACATGCTTGTTAGTGAGAACACAGGAGATGTGATTATTTAGATGCTTATGATATATACAACCATGTTCATCTCTGCTGGCTCAGTTTGCAGTTGTTTAGAAAGAGATAGCATGTGTCTCCATCCTTACAAGTACTTCCTTCTTCCCACTCCTTTACTTTTTTTCTTCCATTTCCATCCTCAGACGCATTTTCTGGTTGAGTTTTGAAGTGAGTTTATCTTGGAGCAACAGTTGCTCTTATTGATTGGACCTTAGACATTTGCTACAGATACAGAAAACATACACAGTAGTATTCATAATTACTAACTCTAAGGTCTGAAAATTACAGGCCGTAAGAGAATTTGTTTAAGTGGGAGGCTGTAGTATAATGGTGAAATTACTTTTCCCAGTCAAGAAAATGAAATTTAATCTCAATTTGCTCATCTGTAAATGGGAACAATAATAGAATTTATTTCTTAGATAGAATAGGTGTTAGCTCTAAGGTGCTTAGTAGAATGTTTGACATATATACTAAATTTTAGTATTATTGCCCCCACTTTTTGGGTGTTAGAATTAAGACACCAGTGTTTTATATCCCCCTGTGCTGTCATATAGCCAAGAGCACAGTCTGCCACTAATTGTAAACTAGTTTCACATAGCTGCTCATCGTTGTGCCCAGTGCTAGTGTCTCTTGAGATGTTGAGAATTACCTGTCTTGATGAGAAGAAATTTTGCATAGAGAAACAGTTTCACATAGTAAGCTGTTTTGTTTTCAGCCCATAGGAACTTTGGACAGAAATTCACTCGACCCTGCATCCATGGCAATTCCATGATTTCACAGTAGTTTCTTGGGATTTCATGTAGGAAATGTAAAAATAGCACAGGATAATTTTTCACACTTACTTGTATCTTAAGAGAATGGAATTAAAGTGTAAGTATTGTATTTTAGTTATCCTAATATACTGAAATAATATGGAATGTGTAATATTCTTCTATTCATTCCTTCAAAACATATACTGATAATTGGTGGTGATGCTTATAAATCTGATAAACTTAACTTTCCTGTAACAAGTTTTGAGGTTATTTGCTAATTACAGAACATGTTTTGTAGAGGTTATTGTTTGGGGTTCTAGAAAAATATCTTTTTTCTGTACCTCTTTTGTTTTATAGAAGTGTATTTTGCATATTGATTAGAAATATGGTAAAATTTGACAATAAAATAGAAAATTGGAGAGTTGTACACAACATCTCAAAACAGACATTAAATTGGAAGCAAAGAGAATAAAAGTGACCTTCCTGAGCACAAAACATGTCACCGTTAGTATTTCCAGAGCCTTGCAAAAATACTGTTAATTTTACAGCATTTTTCAAGTGGCACAGAATTTTTTGATTGGAAATTTCACATCTGTTCAAGATGTTTTCTTTCTTTCAAATAAACAATAATTTTGCTAGCCTGTTATTCTTGTTTTTTAGGGCTCATATGTGACCTCCATGATTGACTTCCTAAAATCTAATTTTTAATACTCCTAGCTACAGCTAGTTTCTTAATGTGTATTCAGATGATACAGATTTGAAACAGTATTTTAGAAGTTTTTTTTGTTTGTTTGTTTTGTGACACTTAAGTCTTCCATTCTAAGTTATTATTCATTGAGGGATACTAGTTTTTATTGAGAAGCAATGAAAAAATGTATTAAACTAAGAATCCTGCCAATTTGTCATTGGAGAAATAGCTATTTGATATTTTGAGGCATGTTAGAAATATGGATCCAAACCCCATTAATGATATTATATTGAAAATTACCTGCTTGTAATTGTCTGCTATATACTTCTAGGACTTAACAGTGTTAATAAGTAACTTAGAATTATTTTCTTCCATGATCTCATAATTTTAGTAAAATGTATATTTGAGTACACAGGAAAAATTATTAAATGACACTTTTTATGACCTTTTCATTCTCTTGTGAATTATGTGTCTCAGTAAGAAGCAAAAATGAAGTTGATCATAATATATTACTTTACATCCTAAGTTTTTATGCTTCCTGTTGTTGTGTGGATATACTATTATGCTATTACTACAGTGTTGCAGATAGTCTAATTTGATGACAGAATCTACTACTTGAGGATTTCAAGTTCATGCAGGACCAAACTTTTGTTAATCAGCTTTGTTATAGCTATAGCTACAGCTACTATAGCATGCTATGTAATAAATAAAGCAGTCTTTTGAATTAATAAAGTGATAGATTATCTAATTACACAGTTGATGTGAAATGGCAGTATGATAACTTCAACTACATTACCAAATGATCCCAGTGACCAGTCAGATGTGCCTGGGTTGCATTAAAGAAAAATATGTCATTAAATATTTATCACTAAAAGACGAGTAGATGCACTAGTATTGCTACCTCTAATCACTGGGGTGTATGTATCTATGAATTTCGTGGTTGCTACTAAATGAAAGATTTCTTTAGTGTACTCAGGACAGCGGCTGAAAGACTTCATTATTTGGATTATACTGCTTTAGTGGTTTGACTTATTAATTTTCTTTTTTTTGTGGCTAGCTCAGCTTACCCTAGAGGTGGGGCTGGTGCAGCATATGGTGCTGGAGAACAAACCATGGGCCCTATGTGCTTGTCTAAGCATGCCTAAGATGGCTGAACTATCTCACTGGCCCTTTAGTGGTTTTAGATAGAGGAGACAAATAGCCAAAATACTTAATTACTTACAGGTCTTGATTTTTCAGTGATATGGTGGTATGCTTATGTTTTGTATGCTTTTTAAAGTTTTACAACAATTTGAATCCCTAAGTAGATTCAAGAGACAATTATTGTCAAAGTGTTCTTTCGCCTAAGTGACATTTGTAGGAAATCTAGGATTTTGCAAAGAAAAACAAGTTACTGTCTCAATTTTTCATGATAATATTTATTTATCATTGTCATTAGATTAATATATCTCTTCATTTTATGTGTACCTTATGATGGAAAACAAGTTATTTGAATTTTTAATGAGGGCACTTACTATTTTTAGTCACTTGGTTAATATTTCTCTTTATTTCTATGTAAGTAACCAATGATGGGCTGCTATTTGTTTATCATAGTTTTTTTTTTTT
>PVJA010033598.1:0-23147 GCA_004027025.1 Myocastor coypus | reverse complement strand
GGATATAAGAGAACCTGTGCTGTAATATCCTATAACTCAGAGGTGTCCCAAATTTCCTGGTCAAGATTATGGGACCTCAGAGGAAAGGGATGAATGAACTGCAGTGCGTCTAAGGAGAGTCACCCAGAGAAAAACATTCTCTCAGGCTTTCACAGAAAGCAAAATAGCCAAGCAATGGCTGTGACTCGTCCCGAAGGCTAACACTAACAACAGTTCTACAAAATACTGTCTATGGTCTCAAATTTAATCCTGAGTGGATTTGACCCTGGAAGATACAAAAAAGAAAAAAGTGAATGTTTAGTTATACAGGTCTTGCTTCGACTTGCCCTTGAGCACCCAGCAAGAAAAAAAAATATCCTTAATTACAATGCATGGAACGCAGAGCTAGATTGGTGAGATGAGCTTTAGGAGGCTTAGATTCAATAGCCTCCAACATCACAAGCTTCACTGGTGGCACACTGCAATTGCAAAACCTTTGACTGTGTATGTATCTGTTTCCTCTTAGTCCAAAGAGTAGTATATTCTTTTCTTAAATAGGGAGGTGGTTCATGCCCACACACTGCACTCTATAGAGTGATTGTGAGGATAATATGCAGTATGTCAACTTTCAAAGAAAACAAGGGGGAAAAGAAAAAAAAAGTAATGTGGATTTAGAAAGGTTAATGTTTAATTGTTTGATCAATCTTATATACCTGTATGTATTAATCTAAACTGATCTGATGATGAAAACATGTAACATAACCATTGTTAAATTTAAACAATAAAAAAATTGAGAAAAAAAAGCAGTAAAGTGAGGGGATTACATAGGTGTGTCCCCAGCTGTTCAAGGCAAGAGGACTTGCTTCTAAGTCCTGTTCTGTCCCTGATGCCGCTAATCATGTCAGCATCAGGCAGCCTTACAATGGGTGCTGACATCAGATCAGGTGCTCTCTGCTGGAACAAGCTGATGCTTTGACATTGTGTTGGGTGTTGAGACCGTGGAGAGGCGAATGGTGTGAGAACACTCACAGCAGGGAGAGACCTGTGTGGCTGAGAGGTAAATCCTTTTACCTTTCGGGGCATCTTGGTGGTACATCTGTAGGCAGGTCAAGATTTCTTTTTAATTAAATTAAAAAAGTATTTATTTATTTATTTGGTATAGGGCTTCACTATGCAGTTCTGATTTGTAATGTTCCTTTTACTATCCCAGTGCTGGGATTATAGGCTTGTAGTGCTACGCCTGGTTTCAGGTGCCAGCACGGTCTGGGGCCAGAACAGCATGCAATACTGGTGACTGAACCTGGGTTCATTTGCTTGTCAGGCAGGCTCTTAGACCACCGAACTATCTTCCCAGCCTCAGCCAAGATTTCCGATGACAGAGTCCCAGCAGACAGTCCTCTCTGATGACTCTGAGCCAGAGCCACTCCTGTCTGCTGCTCCCAAATCCATAAACCACAAAGTCAATGAGATTAGAGATGCCTCTTGTGCTAAGCCACTAAATTTTAGCAATAATGTGTTATATCATGATAAGTAACAAATGCATCTGGGAATGGAAACAGAGAGAGGAAGACCATACAATTAGTAGTGATGATGCAGAAATGAGAACCCAGTCAAGGTGCAGCTACAGCCTACATGTTCACCCATTGTACAACACAAGAGATCAAGGTAACATCTCAATGCCTTGCTTTAATGTCTGCATCTTGCCCTGGATAGTACACTAGCTGGTCTTGCTGTAGAGTAAGGCCAACCCGGGCAGCTATTTCCCTTGCTTCTAAGTCCCATTCGGTCCCAGGCTTGTTTTAGATTACAATAGACACCTATCTTTGTCATAATCATTTTGCTATTACCATGAATTTCTGCACAACTCCACTTCCAGTGATGTAATTTGGTAAAACTGCTTTCATTCCCTCAGGTGGGCTTGTGGCTCAAGCCTGGCCAATCACAGTATGTTATGAGTGATTGACAACAGTGGTTGGGTCAAAATAGGAGCGCAAGAGCCAATAGGAGCCCTTCTCTGGGAGGTGGAGGTGTAAGTCCTGTTGAGGCATTAGTTCAGATGAGGGGCTTGACCATGTGCTACATTCTCAGCCACCCAGAAGAAGCCTATCTTTAACAGGTTCAGTGTCAGTGTATGTAAGGAAGCAGAGGAAGGGAGGCCATCTTTATATCTTATGAGATCTTGAAGAAAGCTCGTCATGAGGGGAATTCCATCTCTCCCCAAAATATATGACTGAATAACTTGTAAGATAAGGAAATGAAGTTTTGTTATCACTTGCCCATGAGCTACAATTAGTGTAGAGTCTACCCTAGTGTGTGGAAGATGTCTGGGGTCTTCCATGCTCCAAAGGCAATTGGAGCTCACTCTGCAGAACTTGGTGCAGTGCTGTCTACTGACTGGTTCCTACAGGTGGCAAAGACCTTTCTCCTTCCTCCTTCTTAGGAAGCGCATGTCTTTCCTGGAAGCCAGTGGTGGTCTGGGGAAAACTCAAAATAAACTAGTGTGAGGATGGGTGGGTGGCTGTCAGTTGGTTTCAGGCCTTAGTCATCTGTGTATCCTTTCTTTCCTCACTTGCCTGCCCCTCCCCCAGCGCTCGACAAACAGACATCCTGTTAGTCATCAAGTCCTGCTGATCTGGATCAAATGCTTCATGGAAGTAGGTGGGGTAACCCGTGAGGAAAGTGAACTCTATTCTTTCCTCTGAACATATCACAAATCCAGTTTTACTTCTTCATTTTTCCTGCTACCTCCAGGGACCACTGAAGTGGCTCTCTCTGCCTGTAAACCTCTGTAGTTGGGCTGAGGAAATACCTCCATGGCACAAGTGCCTGCCTGGCAAGTGCAAGGTTGTGAGTTCGAACCCCAGTCCCACCAAAAAAAGTAGATTTCTTAAACCCTTGTAGTGGATTTATCATATTCTTGACTGTTTTCTTCTAACACACACTTCTGATTGCCACTGGCTTTTGATTGATCCAGTTTTCCACTGATCTGCTAAGTCAGATTTCTTATCCATGGGCAAGTATCTTCACGAATTGATCTGCATTTGCCATGTGAGGTCCTGTGACCATCTCAAAACCATTTTCTAGTCTTGTTGGATTCCCCTCCTTGCAGGAGTGTTGGACATCATCCCCTATTTTCCCCAAACTGCACCACAGTCCCTCCTTCTCTGAGTCTCTCAGACCTCCTTCAGTTTTGCCTCCTACATAAAATAGTTCCTGGGCATTCCAGTCCACACCGAGTAGGTCCTCAAACAACTGTTGTCTAGACTAGTTTTCCAAATTCCACTCACATTCCCAGGGAGTCTTTAGCCAGCACCAGTCAAGGTTTTTGGTGGTTTTTTTTTTTTTTTTTTTTGTCTTTTTGAGACATGGTCTCACTGTGCAGTTCAGGCTGGCCTTGAGCTCACTTTTGTAGCCCAGGCTGGTCTCGAACTCGCACTGATCCTCCTGCCTCAGCCTCCCGAGTGCTGGGATTACAGGTGTGCACCACCATGCCTGGCTTTTTGGTGTTTTCTTTAAACTCCTGATTATGTATTCAAATTTAGCTGAACATATTATTTCCAAAGAAACCTAGTTTCTTTCTTGCCGTTTAATTCCAAATCACTTCCTTGTGCTATGATGGGACATATATTTGCAAGAACAAATAAAAAATCATTAAATTTTGTTTGGCTACCAACAGACACAGAAATGCCTATTATTTAAACTGTTACCATTAAAAAAAATGCCAATATGAAAAGTAAAAGGAATTGTGACAGCAATTTCATTTCTAAGCCAATTTGATGACTTTTAAAAGTTTGTTAGTCTATTAAACCATTCCTCCCACTCTCCAGGAGGGCTGTTTGGAGTCCCATTCAGACCAAAATTACCTTTATTGAGTTCTTTGGGGGTAGCCAGGCCCTCTCACATGTATAGAGTCCTCCAAGGCTCACCTTGCCAAAGTAGAGAGAGGACAGCAGGTCACCCTTCTGAGGTTTCACCATTGAGAAAGGACCCAAGGACATGAATACAACATCTGGAAAGAGTGAGCAGCTGGGCATTTTGCGGGGTTGGGGGTGAGGAAGACTGGGCCTCCAGTTTCAGGATGGCCTGGGCCACTAAGTTCCATATATATATATATATATATATATATATATATATATATATATATATTTTTTTTTTTTTTTTTTCCTATAAGGAAGTACCTTCAAGCTCAAGGGTGACCTTTTATTCACCACATAAATCTTTAAGGACAGGCTCTGATGTAGAGAGCCCTTCCAGTTTTTCCTCAGTCTTTGCACGTGTATGGCAGGTCGCCCCTCAGGGATCCAATGTCCGGTGTGGGCAGGGTCCCCAGAGTACTGGTGCTGGGCCCTTTTGCAGTTGGGTGGACTTTGGGAAATGTTTGTTGACTAATGGATAAGTGTGCGGATACTGGGGAGGAAGGCTTGTGCAGGGAAGGCCGAGCCTGGCCCTAAAGACTTTGCAGGGTTCATGGGGTAGCTACGCTGTCCTGGCTGGCCCTTCGGGGCGCCTCTGCATGGGTCATTTTGTCCCTCTTCCCTGTGCCTCCACTTTTTACACACCAGCCTGGAAGGGCAGGGGCTGCGCAGCCCCGAGGGGTCCAAATCTCCCCAGACTAGGGGTGGGGACCAGACAGAGTAGCGGGGCTGAGAGACCTGCTCCTGCTGCTCCTACCTGCCTCCCTGCCCGCGGGCACCTGGCCCGCCACCCCAGGGGCTTCGCCGGCCACCCCCGGAGCCGGGCTGAGGCAGCCGGGCAGGCGCAGCGCGACTGGCCGGGACCGATCCCCCCGGGCGCGGCTAGGCAGCCGCCCCTGTCCCCCCTCCCGCTAGGGGGCCGGGCCGGGCTCCCGGGGGGCGGGGACTCGCCAGTGGCAGCGGCGTCCGGGCCAGCGGCGGGCGCGGGGCGGCTTCCTGCAGGCGGCGCCGGGGCGAGTCGTGGCCGGCCGCAGCCACCGCCGCCGGGTCTCCGGGTCGCGGGGCCCGCGGCGCTCGGGCCGCGTCCGTGTTCCCGGGAGCGCGGCGCGGCCGTCGCTGCTGCCCGCGCTCGTGCCGCCTTCGCCGCCGCCGTCACGCCAGCCCCGCCGCCGCCGCCGCCCGCTCTGATTCTGCGCATAGGCAGCCCCCAAGCCTGTCATTCTGCAAAAACACAGTTTACTCAACACACCGCACACACGCGCACTCACACGCGCGCACACACGCGCGCCCGGCCCCGCGCGCACACGCACGAAGGGCGCGAGCGAGCAGACGCGCACACCCGGCGAGCCAAGTTCCGCAGCCTGGCATGGCTTCTGGGGACCTTTACGAGGTACGGGGCGCGGGGCGCGGGCCGGCCCCAGCCCGCGGGCGGCGGCGGCGGCGGCGGCGGTGGCGGTGGCGGTGGCGGGGATCGGGCCGGGCCGGGCCGGGCCGGGCGCGCGCGGAGTTCCGAGCCCGCGGCGGCGGCGGCGGGGACCGAGGGTGGCGGGGGCCGGGCGCGCCTCCTCCTCCCGCGGCGCCCGCGCCCGCTCCCTCTTTCTCTTTCTCTCGCACACACACTCTCTTACTCCATCTACTTTGCGGCCTTGGAGGGGAAGGAGGAAGCCGGGCGGAGCCGGGCGGGGGAGGTAGCGGTCCCGGGGAGGTGGCTCTCGCCCGACGAGCCGCCCCAAGTGCAGAAAGTACAGGTAAAAGTCGGCGCCGGACGTGCTGGGAATGCGGGGGGCCACGGCGCAGCGGCGGGGTGCGGGCCGGGGCTGTGCGGCCCGGGCTGGGCTGGGGGCGCGGGAGCCCAGGGGGCGGCCGGGGGCGGCGGAGCCCGGCAGGGACGCGGCGGGGTTCTGGTGGCGCTCCGCAGAGGGGGCGCCGCCTGGGGGCCGGGGGGACACCGCCGGGGCGACCCCCGGGGTCCGGCCCCTCCCCCCACCTGCTGACCCCGCCACGGGCTCGCGAGCCCTCCGGGCTGGGCGTGGGGCGGCGGGCGGGCGTGCTGCTCGCCGGGCGCGGGAGGGGGCGCTGCGGAGGGCCCGGGTGGAAGGGGAGGGAACATGGAAGTCGGAGGTGGGTGGCAGGCAGCACGCTGCCGAGGACGCCGCTGCGAGGGCGACGGGCGCTCCCACCCCTGCCACTGCGCGCCTACCTGTTTCCAGGTCCACGCAGGTAGTAGCCCGCGCTGGGGACGTGGAAAAGCTTCGACAGTGGGGAAGGAAGGCATAGGTCTGGCACCTTCCCCGCCATCTCCGGGGAGTCAGGGCTTGGGGGGCCCGGCCCGGCCGGCCGCCCGTCGGTTGGGCCTGGACAGAGTGGACAGAAGAAGCAGCAGCCCGCTCCCTGGCCAGTGCAGCGCGCTCTGGGATGAGCTGGCGCGGAAGAGAAGGTTCCCGACGCGGAAGCTGAGTCTGCGCCGCCCGGAGCGAGGCCGCCCGTGCGGGACGCGTGCACACCAGCGAGGCGCGAGGCCTTGTGGCCGAGGAGGCCGCCCCGGGGTCGGGCCCGCTCGTTCGTGGGGCCAGAGGCTCAGGGCCGACTGCCGTCCACCCTCCAGACCGGGAGGGAAGGGAGACCCAGGTGGGACCCTTGGTGGTTTCGGCCTCTTGAGGAGCAGGCCGGCGCGGCGGCCATCTTGGTCCTGCTTTGAGGAGTGAGGCAGGTGGCGGTGGCCTCTGTTCCGGGCCACGTTTTCTTCATCCCGCTCGATGCTCACAAAAGATGAAGTTAATCAGACACCCGAAGAACTTAGAAGAACTTAGGCCGAGGCCGAGCCCAAGGAACCGCTCGAGGGAGTTGGCCTCTTCTAGGGTGATTTGTGAAATCAAAAGTCAAGACGCAGAGAAATGGAAAGCTTGTGTTTCCTAACACGATGGGCACGATGACCCAAGGTAGATAGATGGTGCACAGGGGCGTAGCTGGGTCTTGCTGGGATCGTGGAATTATCCATCCATTGAAGTCATCTTCGACCTCCTGGCCTGTTTGGGTGACAAGTGGTATTGTGAAGACATTAAAAGGACATATTAGGGGCCCTCCGCACTTCCTCATTTTAAGTTTGAAACTTATGAGCCTTCTGGGGATAATTTCTTGTTTAAGGTTCACGTGAAACTGCCCTACTTTGTATTGGTAATTATGGTTGCCAGACGAGTGGGAAGATGGGAGATTTTAGAATGGCCTTCAAGTGTCTTAGCACCTCAAGAGCTCTTAGTGAAGTTCAATAAGCAGGACAATAATAATAATTACTTCTGTAATAGTAGGTAATTGTACTACATGTAAAATGGTTTTCCTGTGGCTATTTGCATAATTGTTACTAAAAGGGCTAAATTGTATTATGAGAATAAAACCATTGTCAACATTTTTGTAGCCTGGATCCACATTATGTAACATATCCTGAGAAATATTTTTTGTTGTTCAAATTTAACCTTATAAAACAACTTAGAAGTGCTAAGTGTGCATTAGCACATAGATTTCTAACTGTAAAAATTGTAGGCATAAAAATTAGGATGTTTATTTAGGAAAAATCCTTGGAATATTCAGTACAATAACTGACCTTGAAAGAAAAAAGCCAAGAGAGCTCGTTCTAAATTGTTGTATTGCCTTAATTAAATATACTTGTGTATATAAATTGACCTCTCATAATTTTTAACCAGTGTACCATTTTTTGAGTGGTCTAAGAATGATTATGTTTGTAATTGATATATTTCACCTGTCTAGTGACATCTTTGACCCTTTATGGTGAAGATTTTATTTGGATTATAGATTCTTTATCTTCTCCTTGGTGTTTCAGACAATTCAACTGTAGAGAATAAACCTCCAGGTAGCATTTTAAAAGAAATAGATGCTGATTTTAGAGATATAAAAGAACAAACAAACAAAAAAAAAAGTGAGGATTTTGTTGCTATGATGGTGCTCTTCAATCAGAGCGAAGAAATACAGAATCAAATTCAGTTTCCAGTCTTTCGTCTCAGGTTTTTCTGCTGTTTCTCCTACAGCAGAGCTCTCATTCTCTTCTGATGTGTTGTAGCCATTGCCTATATGAAGGCGATTTGAAGTACTGGTTGATGTCTGAAGAGCCACATGTCTGCCTGGATAAAAAATGAATGTCTTTCCAGGTAGTCAAATCTACATGCTGCTGGGCATAGGGATCATAGTGACAGCCTGAGTCAAGTGTAGGCTTTATGGCTAGTGTGTGCTTGTTTGTGTGTGTGCCTGGCCTCAGCGGTATATAAGAGAAGAGGATATGTTGGGCGTCTAGTTTGTCACTGTCTTCAGTGTTTTCAACCACCACATGCTCATTTTGTTTTTGTCTTATATGTTAATCTGGCTCCAGTAGGCATTAGACTTACAGTGTGGGGTTTTTAGTCATTTACTAAAGCATTTTGGTATCAGGAAGACATCAGACAATAAGGAACTGGTTGTATTTAGTTCTCTCTCTTTGGATCCCTAGTTCCCTGTACATTCAGTCATTGAATCATTGAACAAAGAACTGATTTAAGTGTGTAAAACACCCTGGGGAACTTTTGTTATTTTGGGGTGGAGTGCTACCCTCTTCTCTTTTTCCTTCAGCTGTAGGTCAACCTAGTGGTGGTGAAACCATGTGTAACATGGTTCTCTGTTTCTGCG
This sequence comes from Myocastor coypus, assembly GCA_004027025.1. NCBI lineage: Eukaryota > Metazoa > Chordata > Mammalia > Rodentia > Myocastoridae > Myocastor > Myocastor coypus. The sequence continues at coordinate 14,583 of PVJA010033598.1, read as the reverse complement.
AGTAAACATATCTAGTCATTTCCAGAGAGGTAGCCTGTTCTCCATTGGAAACGCTCAAGGGAATTGAGCCCCAGCCCCTTGACTTTCCTTGCTGTTAACTTGTATTTGATGCTGTCTCCCTGTGGTGGGCTGAAATCATGGCGAAGGGTCTCTACTTGGTGGGCAGGAATGTCCATAGAGGATGCTGCTTGTCTGCAGAGGAAATCTGCAGTGCCAGGGTCACACTGGAGGTGGCCTGGCTGTTACTTCAGTAGCTACACTCAGTGTATTTATACTTTTGAAAGTTCTGTCTTCAAGGATGAAATGTTTTTCAGATGTGTGTTAGGCCTATCTTTGGGGATTCATGTGCATTCTGACTTATATCCATAGGGCTGTAGATGAATGTGTGATTGTGTGTATGTTTGTGTAACATGTAACAAAAAGCTTTTATTTATTTATTTATTTATTTATTTATTTATTTATTTATTTATTTGCGAGACCAGGGTTCAAACTCACGACCTTGCACTTGCTAGGCAGGTACTTGTGCCACAGAGTTATCTTCCTAGCTCAAGGCTTTCATTTCATTCCAAGTAAAAATAATAAAATAATTTTAGTTGTGTTGAAAACAGCTTAAAATGGACTGTGTTTCACGACAAAGCCAGGTACCTCCCCCAGCAGGCATATGCCATATAGTATCTGCGTTAAAAATAGCAGATGTTATGGGGAAAACAGCATTGAGGCATGCTACTCAAGACCTACCGAACTTGTAATTAGAATGCTAACATGAAACGAAAGCCTAAGAAAAAGACAGTTTGGTTCAGTTCCACTGACTGGTGGTTTGCCTGTAGGAAGTCAATCCAATTTTTACAGGATTCAAATTGAGTTTTCATTTTCTTCTCTCTGTAGATCTTAGAGGTGGTTTTCATTGGAGTTAAACATAGTCCAGGGTGTAGTTTTCTTCCTGCATCAGTGTAGGGAGAACTGTTTTCCTAGCTTCTTCAATTGTTCTCACACTTTTACCAAGTAGGTTAATGGCGGTGGAGGCACATGGTTCTTGGACCACTAGCACATCCTCTGCTCCCACAGAAGGAGGTCACTCCGGCATCCTTCCAACTTTGGTCTAAGATCTTCTTACACTGCTAAGTTTTTCTCTTTCCTTGGGAGAGTGCTTGCCAATGATTGCTTTAGAATATTAGCAAGCTAAAAAAAGTTGCATCTGAACCAACACAACCTTCTTGACCTCTGAGTATTATTCCTCTATTGATCTGTCATGTGTTAAGAGAATTTCTGTTAAAGAAATGTGTGCTACTGGGGTAGACAGTCCGTGATACACTATATTAAAGCTCTGTACCATTTTTTTTTTTTTTTTGAATCTCAGAGCCATGTTGAATAGTTTGTTGGGCATATAACTAAATGGCTGGTAAATATGGAATGGTATATGATTCTCCCACCTTTTGAAAGATATTTTCATTTATCCCAACAGTAATGCCTCAGCTTATTTTCAAGTAAACTTTCATGTCAGGTCACTCCTTCCTGCAGAAGATCCCTTCTTCAGGGGCTTAAATTATCCTTGAAAGGAGTTGATATGACTGTGGGCAGCCTGATTCTTTGTAAGGAACAGTTCAGGCCTGGAGGTTATAGAATACCTTTGAGTATTGAGTCATGCATTTAGACTTCAAAGATCTTGACTAGTGAAGATGCTCATTTAGAATTCAAAGATGTTGGTTCTTTTACCTCTGTTGGATGGTGAAAGTTGGTCTGGATTGGCTGAATTCCTTTTATATGTATAGAATGCCAAATGCTGTATATGCCTGAGCCAGGGAAACAGTGATTGTATTTATAAGTCCATGATTTAGTGGGAGATACAGTTAAGGAAGCAGACAGTTTGTTGTGCAGTAGTGTAAATGTTGCCTTTTGGGAAAATGAGGCTGTCCAGACCTTGCTGAGGTGGGGATATGGAGCTCACCAGAAGCTCTTGAGAAAAACTTTTTTTTTTTTTTTTTTTTTTGCAGTTTTTTAAAAAAGCAATGTTTCAGTATTACTGTTACACTTGAAAAAAATCCAAATCACATTTATATTGATATTCCAAATGCTGTTGCTATTGTAAACATAAAGAATTTTCCTTGAAGTGTGAATTAGCCAGTTTTTTCATTTTCTTTTTTTATTTCTTTTAATAAGAAATAACATTGAGACAGTTTGAAAACATGTTAGTAGGACAGCCACAATAATTGATACAATACATATTGTTGTCTTCATTGTAGTTGTTCAGAGTACAAGATGCTGACATGATAACTTTTCCAAAAATTACTGGTACAAATATTTTTTCTCATTGAACTTAGAAAGTAGTTGTATATATAGTCTAATATTCCATAATAGTAATGGGTTATTGGCAGAACTGGTAAGGTTGGAAGCTGTTGACTTGAGCCTTTTACAGCTCAGCATACTTTTTATGCCTCGTGGTTAAACTTTTCTACTGGGTATTTAAGTCCAAGTTAAAGTCAGACCTATGTAACAAAATGTGTAATGTTTATATCTGACAAGGTCAGTAGGTCCCCTCAGGGTTTACTTTGAAACCATGTACAGTGCTTTGTAGAACTGTTGTCAGTGTCAGTCGTCTGGATGAATCACGGCCATTGCTTGACCACTGTGCTTTCTGTGAAAGTCTGAGAGAATGCTTTCTCTCTAAGTGAGTCTCCTTAGACACACTATACATCGTCTATCCCTTTCCTCTGTGGTCCCATAATCTCCTTGAACAGAAAATTTGGAACACCACTGAGTTATAGGATGTTATAGCACAGGTTTTCTTATGTCCTGAGTCCTCACTCACCTTGAAGGGCTAGGGCAAAAATATTGGCTGTCCTTGTAGCCCTTCCTTTTCTCTAATTTTTGGCCTGCAAACTTATGTTCTTAACCCTCCAGAAGATAAGCTTTGTAATACTATTACTCTATAACATAGGTACTTGAGTTTAACATCACTGTCTTTCTGAATATTAAATGCTTTGTACCTAACATGGAACTGGTATTTTCCATCAATCATTGATATTCTAATAAATCCCTATAGAATGGGATTTAAAAAACTTACACTTTTTTATACAGAAATTTAGAAGTCTAAGCATATGCAAAATTGTAGCAGGTCAATCCTATGACATTTTTCCTCATTGAGAGAAAATCCTGAGAGGCAGTGAAGTTTGTTGAAGACCTTAAATTAAGAAATGAGAAAGATCAAATTTGGAAGGCTTATTGAGACTGTTATGTTCTTTCCAGTTTTGGAAAGCAATTTATAGATTTTGGTATATTATTAAAATACAAACAAAAATAATACTTGAGGTAGCTTGTTAGGCATTTATTATGTAATTGGCGTTCAATAAATACTAATTTATCTAAATTAAAAGCTAGCTTCTCAGTGTAGATACAAAGGTATATTGCAATTAAAAAAATAGGAAATAAGACTATACTATGTATACCCTTTTTCTTGCTTAAATTACTCTGTGAGAGGAGAACATTTTCTCCCATCCTAAAATATTACTCTCTATTGTGACTCTTTAAAATGGCAGGTTAATTTTCTCTTGAACATGCCATTTTTTCCATAACTAATCCCCTGTTGTTGGACGTATAGACTGCTTCTATTTGTAAACCATTGTAAATACACTGCAGTGAGCATCCATAACTACCATTATTTATATGTGTATCTCACTATTTTCTACAGGGTAAATACTGAGAAACTACTAGTTTGAAGAATGTGAACATTTTTAATACAATTGGTATATAATCCTAGATTATCCTTCAGAAATGGACCATTACATTGGAGAAAGGCTAGAATCAGGGTGAGCAGATAATAATGCTTTTCAGAAGGTGGAACAAGAGGTAATGGTGGCTTAAATTAAGGAAGTGGGGATGGAAGAAATGAATGGACTTCCAGGATTTAAAATGAGTCTGGGTAGTTTGATGTATCAGGCTTATTTGTGACAACAAATAATAAAAAATGTGTAACAGTGGATCAAACAAGATTTATTCACTTGCACGTGATAGTTTGGCATTGTACAATCAGGACCAGTGTGGTGCTTTGTGAAGTTCACAGGATGCCAGATTCCTTTTATCTCTGTTGTGTCCTCTTGTGCTTTGGTTTCCATCCTCAGACTGTTCCATGGTCCAAGGTGGCCTTGGAGCTCTAGCCATTTTTGTCTTTTTATAGGAGGATGGAAAAAAGGAAGGAAGGGTGAAATCAAATTCATCTCTTCATAAACATACAGTCTACAAGTTCCTTAAACCCTGCTTTCATGTCATTGGCATGAACATAAGCACATGATCAGAGCTAGCTGTGAAGGAGGCTAGATGGAGAATAATTTTCACCCCGTTTCCCCTGTCCTTGATTGCAGCTTAATTCAAAGTATGTAGGAATGAGGGAAGGCAGGAGTTGTGGGATAATTTCTAGGTTTCTAGGTCCACTTGGTGAGCAGAGGACCCCTGGGGGAAATATTTGAAGGAAGGAGGAATAGGAAGGATAGTAAGTCTGGGGTATTTGTGAAACATCCACATATAGATACTCGTAGCTGCAGGTCCTATGAACCTGAGGCCCAGGGGCACCATCTTGCATGAGACAGAGAAGGGAATCATTAGCACACCGGTTCTGGTTAAAGCCAAATGATGGTGTGTAACATGAGCAAGGGTGAGTGATGGGGGAAATGAAAATTTTAGGGGTGGCAGGAGAGAAAGAAGGTCACATTTATCAGGGTTGACAAAAGAATAGAAAAGAAAGGTCTTGCTATTATAAAAGACAGTGTGTACTTTTAAAAATGCATGGCCAACAGTGTCCTTGGGTTTAGTAACCTGTAAGTCATTGGTGACCCTTGTGTGCGGCTGTTTCATTGACCGTACTCGTGGATTGCAAGGGCAGGATGGGGGTGATGGTGTGAAATTAGAGGCATCTTGGGTGGGGAGCTCCTGTAGGAGTCTTGGGTGTGATGGTGAGGAGAAAGTGAATGTGATTGCCAGTGTGAAGCAGGAGGGTGGGCCAGCCATCCCCAGCCCTCCCTTTCCACATATGCTCTCTAACTGTATTGTTGTGTAGTCTTTGAGATATTGGGTCTACATTCCAAGAGGTGAGTTTGTACCAACGCTACAAACCCATCTTCTACTGGCATCTGACCTCATGTCTGATGTCTTTAGTAATTTTAAGTAGAGAAAATAAATAGAGCATACATAATGTCGTGATACAGAGCATTTCCAAGTAAAATTTGTTCAGGGAAAAATTTGGGGAACATTTGTTCAACTTTCTAGTTGAGGATGAGGGAGGTGGGGCTTAGCTCAGTTGTTTAAAGTGTCTGCTTGGGCAAACTCAGTCAGGCGCAGGGATCTTGATTTGATCCCCGCTTCACAAGCCACAACAGACCCACCTTAAGGCAGCCTGAGCTAGCAAGAAAAAGAAAAGAAAAAGAAAAAGAAAAAAAGAATCCCAAGTTGAGGATGAAGGGATACAATTCTTCATGCGGGGGTTGTCACAGCATTTACCTCAGAGGAGAAGCAGGGTGGGCAAAACCTACAGAGCTCTTGGCAAATCAACATGCTGGTGAGGTTAGGTGTCACCTTGGCCAGGGGTCAGTCCTCAGTTTTTCCCTCCAACATTGATCCAGGTGTTGCTGTGAAGGTCTTTTCTAGATGCAGTTAAAGTTCATAATCAGTTGACTTTGAGGGAGATTACTGTAGATAATCTTCATGGGCCCTAATAAATCAGCTAAATGGCTTTCTGGAATAACTGGAAATTCCACCCGTGGACTGCAGCTGCATGCATGCCAGAGAGTTCCAGTTGTCTTTCCTGATGACCTCCATCAGATTTTGATTCTGCTTAGCTAGCCCTATTCTGAATGCAATAGTTCCTTGCTGAACCCTCTTAATATCTGTATCCTAGCACCTCTGCTTGGCATCTGTGTTCTGCTGTTTGGTCATGGTATGCACGTAGCATTGCCATCTTTTGAACCTTGGCGTCTGCTATTTTAAAAAGAAGATCTCTTGTATCTTTGAAAACTCTCCTGATATGTCTGTAATTCCTTCAAATGGACACTAGTAGCTAGTAGCTCTGTCACTTTGGGTCTGTAAAGAAGAGTAGGCGTGGAGTTCTGGGCTGTAGACCAGAATCAGTAACGCTGAGGACCCATAGGCCTTGGAGTTCTCTCACACTGTTCCTTTCTGGGGAGCTCTGCCCTACATGGAATGTGTGCATATGCTTGACCTGAAGGGTAAGGCATTTTGAGGTCCAAAATTCACCCTACCTGAATCAAGGTGTGAGTGGTGGGGGTTGTGGAATAACTCTTCTTGGTCCCAATCCTCTTGTTGTCCCTCACTGTTGTGCTCATATGTTGCCATTAGCTTTAGCTAGGAGGTGACACCTCTACTTCTACGGGCCCCTTTGGAAAGCCTATCGGTAGACCAGGCCTTTCAATAATGACACTTCCCTGAGAAGCTTTGGGGGCCATTGGTGTATCATTTTATTTCCTAGTTTCTCTTCAAAGAGTGCTGTTCCCAAATTGTCCTCTTTTGACTTTGGTTACTCTTTCTTTCCCAGAATCTCCTGGTGCTGACCTGTCACCATTTTGCGTTATCTTTGACTTAAGAAGCATTGGTCTTGAGACTTTGGAGGTGGGGCTCTGAGGCTCGCTGTTACGCTAGGAATTCCCCTACCAAGAGCCACTGCCCGGACCTCAGATTCTCAATCCAGGAATTTTCCTTTTGTCTTTATCTTCTAGTTCTGTGTTTATGTGTCAAGTATTTTATTATTAAGTGAGCGCTTATACAAACACTGGATTTGAATTTTATTCAATTATTTTATTTATGTATTTATTTTTAAAATTTTATTTATTTATTTTTTTCTTGTTTCAGAGCCTTTGTTTGTTTATTCACTCTTTTTTTTTTTTTGTCTTTTTGAGACAGGGTCTCGCTATGCAGTTGAGGCTGGCCTTGAGCTCACTTTTGTAGCCCAGGCTGGTCTCGAACTCGCACCTATCCTCCTGTCTCAGCCTCCCGAGTGCTGGGATTACAGGCGTGCGCCACCACGCCTGGCTCTATTCACTCATTTTTATGGCCGGCTCAGCCTGCCTCAAGAGCAGGGCTGGTGCAGCATGTGGTGCTGGGGATTGAACCGTGGTCCCTGAAGCTGCCCAAGCTTTCCCAAGCAGGTGCTTTAGACCACTGAGCCATCCCGCCGGGCCGCTCAATTATTTATGTAATGACAGGATCTTACTCTGTAGTTCAGGCTTCAGGCCTTAAACTCACTTTGTAGCCCAGCTGGCCTTGCTTGTGGACATCCTCTTGCCTCAGTCTGCCAAGCCCTGGGATTAAAGGCAAGCACCATGCCCACTTTGGATTTAATTTCTAAATTGTCATTTGTGGAAAAATTGATCAATCCCGTATTTATTATATGTTAGCTATGCATCCAGAGTTGTGCTGAATTCTGGAGCTACTGCCAGGAAAGTTAAAACTCACTCAGAATGTAATAATTAAAACCCTAACACTCACATATAGCTCTGTGCTGTTTATTTATTTTAACACACTGAAATAAATCTATGTTAAAAATGTGCAGCCCATTTTAACTCTTGAGCGGGCCTCAGAACACAGCTTTTTTTTTTTTCCATGTCTGTATATATGTATTAGAAGTTCTGGTAAAAGCACTATTGTGAGGTCAGGCCGATCCATGTCTCCTCACATAGAGTTATCTAAGCAAATACACCTTTCCTGCTCAGTCTTACTATCCCTTGCCACCCAAGGTTCCAGTGCTGGTGATGGTTGAATGTCCTAGACTTGACTTAGTAGTCAGCGTCTGGTGATAATGGAATTCTAACACGTGTCCTTAAGTCCTTGGAATTCATTGACAATTCCACAGACTTCTGCCCTGACTCTTAAATTTGAGAGAATAGAAACAGTTGTGTCAGTGGTTCAACCATGACACAGACACTTCCTTCTTCACTTAAGACTGCAGGGTCGGTTAAAGGGAACAATGTCCTGAGATTTTCGAGATGAAGTGATATAAAGAAACCAAGCCAAACCAAATCTGATACCACTTATGACTCCCTTTCTTTAAATTTATTTATTTATTTATTTATTTATTTTTGTCTTTTTTGGAACAGGGTCTCACTATGCAGTTCAGGCTGGCCTTGAGCTCACTTTTGTAGCTCAGGCTGGTCTCGAACTCACACCGATCCTCCTGCCTCAGCCTCCCGAGTGCTGGGATTACAAGCGTGCGCCACCATGCCCGGCTTTATTATTTATTTTATTTTTTTTTTCTTGTTTCAGGACTTTTTTGTTTATTAATTTTTATGGCCGGCTCAGCCTGACCTGAGGGCAGGGCTGTCGCAGCATGTGGTGTTGGGGATCGAACCGTGCGTGGTCCCTGCAGCCGCCTAAGCTTTCCTAAGCAGGTACTTTAGACCACTGATCCATCCTGCCAGGCCCATGACTGCTTTTCATAGCCAATCCAAGGTCATTTTCTTAGGTCCAAGCAAAACAAATTCAGAAGGAATTTGGCTGCAGAGGCTGATTTAGGAAGGAGGTGAACACCCTTGGATTTCATTTGAAGTTTTTGCCATTAAAAGTAGAAGGTACTGCTCGCAATGAACTTAGTGATGAGAAAGTACCACCAAATCAACTTACAAAAGACACGATACTAGAAGATTATCATGTGGGTCCATTTTTATGAGTTAGCATTTGTTGAATAATCTTTGGGAAATGGTTGAATGCTCTCAGCTTCATTATTTTCTGTTAGACTCAATTCAGTGAGAGGAGGGAATGTGTCTGAGGGAATGTGTCTTCCCGGCTTGTGTCACAGTACTAGCTTTTCTGTAAACACTCATTGAATGATTGAGAATATTTGAGTCTTGTACTTCCTGGCCACTGTGGCTTTCCTATCAGTGAACTTTTTTTACTTCTCATGTGGTGTTAATCTCTCCCTTTTCTGAGAACAGCCCTTCAAGTTTTCATGAAAATTCAAGTTGCTAGCCTGCCTTCTGCTGGGTTGTGCTAGGCTTTTAGGTGACGAAAGTCCCTTAAAGCAAATCAGTCTTCAGAGCACTGTTCCTCCTTGTGAGTGATGGCCAGCTTGAGAGTGGTTGTCCATATGGGTGCCCACAGGACCACGCTGTGGTCTGTGCTTGCCTCTGCTTGCCTAGCTCTGCCTCTGTGCCCCGGGCTCAGTGGCTTGGCAGTTTGGTATACACTATTCCTCTGAGGGAGGCTTCTTGAGGGAAACTGACAAGGACAGTCCTCTGTAGGGTGTTTGCAGAAGAATGCTCTCAGGAGCTGTGCCTGTGAAGGTATGGGGAAGACCGGCCTGAGCATGTGGGGAAGCTGCCCTGCAGCTAGGTGATAGCCTTGGAGACGGAATGGGGCCTTAGAAATGTCCCCCGCTGAGGCCAGGGCCCTGGGCTACTCACTTCCTGTAGCACCCAATCACTGTTGGAGGCTGGCTCAAGGGAGAGACTGAGTGGGTGGCTTCCAGGAACATGTTTGTGAGCCTTTAGCAGAAGATATCCCTCGAGGCTGTGGAGATGAGTATCTCTGTCTGGAAAAGGAGATTTGTGTCCCACTACAGGCCACATCTTCTTACTTTTCACTGTCAGTCTGCTGTAGAAACCCACGACACGCATCTTATATCTTGGGTCCTCTATTGAACATATCGTTTGTCATTTGCCTGTGTCGTGTGACATGGTGGTGGTGGGGGTTGAGTACGGGCTGGTGGCCTCATGTTACGCTCATGCTTGTGAGTGCCTTGGCTGTTCCTTCAGCATGTGGCAGGGGGTCACACACAGGGAGCTGCCACTTCCAGGGCCTCCTCCACTTGCTCTTGAACAAGTTCATTAAGAGGGCTTCCACTCCTCAGTAACCTTTGCATCTTTCTGTTCTGTGGATGAATTTCCTTACACTTGGCATCTCACAGTTCAAGAACCAGTTTTGTCTTAAGATTCCTCTGTTCTCCATAGTGCCACAGAGACTGTATGTGACGACGGTGTGGGAAATATTAAAGGCTTTGACACCATCTGATTCCACGGGGCCCTTGAAACCCACAATATTCAAACTTGAACTTAGGATTTTCTTCCTGCTTTCCTGACTTCCATTTACTTGTTCCCTCCCAAGCCAGAAAGATGACCTCCTTTGTTTCATGCAGCTACTGCCTGTTCTGTTGAATCAGCAACCTACATATTTCTGGAACCTGACCTTTTTTTTTTTTTTTCATGTTCACACTCAACCACTTTAATTCAGAGGATGCCTCTGGTGCTTGTGGTATTCTAGCACCTCTTGGCTTGGTGTCACCGGAATTAGTCCTGCCTTGTCCAGTTTTTCTCCATACCTTACTTACGAGTGTCTTTCTAAAGTCACCATTTTACCCTGTCTCCTGACGAAGTACCTTTAAGTGATGCATGGGCTTTTGGTGATTTGACCCTTCTGCCCCCTCTCTTCTCTCTGCATGATATGTGTATTCTGTCTAGAGAGCTGCTTTCAACCCCATGAATGCATCATGCTCCCCTTTAACTGTACTCCTCCAAAAGGTGGCAAACTCTTTACTGACCACTGCCCCACTTTTAGTTGCTTGATTCCTGCTCATTCTTCTGGTCCTGACTTAGATGTTGCACTTGGCAAAGGGTCCTTGGCTCATTGAAATTGCCTGTCCCTTTTTGAGGCTCGTACAGAGCCCTGAACCATAGCAGTACTCACTTGTAAATGTTGTAATACATGATTTTACTTTCTAAGACTCCTACTACCTTGTGAGCTTTGCAAAGACAGTCAGTGAATCCTTCTGACTTATTCCACCTTTAGTGCTGGGCACAGGGCAGGGTATAAAAAAACAATTGGATTAATGGAAGAATGAATACATTCTGGTATTTCCTTTACCAAGAATTGAAATGGGCTCAGGAACCTCTGCAGCCTGTTTGATATAATGCTTGCAGACATTTTTGTTCTTTCACTTTTTAGTAGCTCTTGAGTGTCTCGATAGATCAGTTAGTCAGTGGGCATTGTTTTTTTGTCAGTCAAGCTCACTGAAAGTATCCAGCTTTGTATTTTCAATAAAGATAATGTAGCCCTATATTCAGAAGGTGACTGAGTCTTGGAGTTGGTGGGGAGTTTGGAAGTCATCTGTGTAGGGTTTTGCTAGCATCTTGTGCAGGTGATAGAAATGAGGGCCTCTTTTATTCTGCTGACACAGATTCTTGAGATCTAAAAACAGGCCGTTTGCCTTCGTTGATACCTGAGAGTGTCATGCATAAGACAGAGGCAGGATCTTCCCAGATTTTTGTGGAGAATTGCCTTGAAAATCTTGATGTCATTGTTACTTTCTCATGCAGGGTTTAGCAAGGAGGCCAGTGAAGCTCAGAACAGCCTCGAGTCTTTCTTAATTGTCTTGGTGATAGAACATGAGACCAGGCTTGGTTGCCCACCACTTATATCACAGGGCAGGTGCTGCTCCACTGAGCACCTCATCCTTCCTACCTGATGGTAACGTGGGCTACACTGGTCAGCACTTCCACTTCCACCCCGTTCCAGCCTGGCATATGGATGAGTGTGACGCCTTTAGAAAGATTTTACATATGAGTTAGAATGTGTGGGTATTGGACCTCTGTCCCTGGCTTATTTCACTTATGGTATCCACTGCCCATGTGACAGGCTTGTTATTGTTTTCTAATCCTGTCTGTCTATCTATCTATCTATCTATCTATCTATCTATCTATCTATCTATCACCTGTCTACCTCCTACTGCCTATCTAATCTATCATCCCATTTGAAAATTGATTTATCCCTTGGTGGTTATATTCATTGTTTCCATATCTTGCACAGTGTGAACAATGCTGCAGTGAACGTGGGTGTGTGGATATCATTATGACCTGGTCTTAGTTCCTTTGGGGTCATAGGATCATAGGCTATTGCTTTTCTTTTTTTTTTTTTTCCCCCTGTATTTTAGAGAAGGGTCTACAGGGTGTTCAGGGTCTCACTACTAGATCGGATTCATAATGATCTGCCTGTTTACAGCCTCCCAAGATCTGGGATTACAGGTGCATGGCACCATGCCCAATCTCAATCCCTGTGCCTGCTTGCAGGCACTTTAACCCACTGAGCTATTTGGCCAGCCTTTGTAGGCTATTTTTGTTTTTAGCTTTTTGAGGAACTGCAATACTTTTCCCTAATGGCTGCACTAATTTTTAGTACTATGGCTGACATATAAGGTTTCTCTGTTTTTCATATTCTAACCAGTGTTGCTTATCGTTCATATTTTTGAGGATAGCTAACCTAACAGGTGTGAGGTAATAATTTGCTGTGGTTTTTATTTGCATTTCTTTCTGATGATTTAGAAATGTTAAATTTTGTTTTAAAGTTATGGTAATTAAAACAGCATGGCACTGGCATAAGAAGACATATTGACCAATGGAATAGGATAGAGGGACCACAAGTAAACCCATACATCTATGACTAATTGTGTTTTGAAAAAAGTGCCAAGAATAAACATTGAAGAAGGAACACTCTTTTTAGTTACTGGTGTTGAAATGATTGGATGTCTGTTTGCAGATGAATGAAAATGGACTATCTCCTTATTTTTATATGAAAAGTAAATTAAAATGCATAAAAACTGTAAGACCTAAAAGTATAAGATTACTAGAAGACAATATCAGGTGTGAATCTCATGAACTTGGCCAAATTAGAGATTTCTTGGATGTTTATCTGAAAGGACAAACAGGGAAAGCAAAACTGGACAAATGGGATTGCAGCAGTTTAAAGAGCTTCTGCGTGACCGAGGAAACAATTGGTAAAGTGAAGAGATGGTGCACACACTGGGAGAAAATTCACAAATTATGTATTAAGTAAAGGACTAATATCCAAAATGCATCAGTATTCAAGTTTCTTGGCATCAAGAAAAAGAACCATTAAAAATGGGCAGGGAGCTTGTTGAGATATTTCTATTTCCTTTTTTTGAGAGAGGATTTTACTGTGTAGTCAGACCTTCAGCTCGCTGTGTAACCCAGGCTGGCCTCCAAAATCCCCTGGGATTTTAGGCACCTGCCATGCACCACACCCAGTTTGGTTAGGCCTCTTTTGGTTACTTAGAATCAAACTCAGGCCCTTGTGTTTGCTGGGCAGGTGCTGCTCCACTGAGCTATATCCCTGTCACTCGACCCTTTTTTTAAAGAGACATACGAGTGGCCAGTTTGACTCCTAGCACTTCCTAGTTCCCACCTCCTGTCCCCACAGCATATCCCCAGGGAATTTGTGTGGAAGTGATTCTGACATGGGTTTGCAGAGTCTCACTGGCCTCCCGTTGCTCTTGGGTAGAAGTCTCAGGCGATGAGTGTGAGCGAATCCTTGCCTGCTGGTTCAGTCATGGCCAGCACCGCTCTAACTTTCTCTTCCATCTGCTGATCTCTATTGGGCTCGTTCTCTCTTCTCCGTTCATCCAAGCATCCTTTGCCTAGCAACCTCTACACACTCTGCTTCTTGCCTGGTCTGCTCTTACTCACTTTTGGACTCCTATTTAGGTTCAGCAAGGGCTTCTTCCTTGAGCCCAGCCCCTGCCCAGCTCCCTGTGTTGCTCCCCGAGCACTGGTTGCTGTGATCAGCCACTTGTTTCACTCCTTCCTTCTTCACAAGTGGCTGCGAGGAAGCCACTTGTCTCCATGGCCTTGATCAGTGTAATTCACCAGTTACTTCCATACTACTTAAGGACCTTCTTCTAGAAGGTAGGTCATGTCTGCTGAGGCCAGGGTGAAGTCCCAGCCCCCAGAGCATGAGGGGTGCTTCTGGAAATCCCCCAGGTGTTTCTGGGAGCTCTGGATCACCAGAACTCTGGATTGTTTTCTCCTAGATTGAACACTGCTGTCCTTTTTCTCTCGTGCTTATCTTGATGAGTTTCTGAACCTTGTTCTCAAGCCTGTTTGTGCCCCACTTCTTAATGTATTTCTAGGTTTCGCCAGCAAGTGTCATGTCTTACATGTGACATGTAACTTGGAAGCAGGCTTTTAATTAATTTAGTTTTAAGCCAGAACCTGATAAAAACAGTGGAACCTTGGGGCAGTGGCTGAGGTGATGCTCAGAGGAACGAACAATCATAACCTTAAACGCATGTATTACAAACAAAGAAAAAGTTGGTATTGGTTTTAAGAAGTCAGAAAAAAACAAAATCAAAGGAAACTACAAAGAAACAACAAATTTAAATAAAAGCAAAAACATTAAAGTAGAATGCAAACATAGGGTAAGTGTATTATTTCAGGTTCTGTCTGTACTTTGCGATGTCAAGGTTTTACATATATACATACACTATTTTTGCTGTGGTAAAAATAATGTGTAACTTGAAGTTTTTCTTTTTAATTATTTTTAAATGAATAGTTCTGAGACTTTTTTTGTACTCCATGATGTTTTTATTTATTTATTTTTTTAACATTTTATTTATGTTATTGCTGGCTTAGCCTACCCTGGGGCTGGGGCTGGCACAGCATGTGGTGCCAGGGATCTAACTGTGGTTCTTGTGATTGCCTAAGCTTTCCTGAGCAGGTGCGTTAGACTGCTGAGCTATCTTGCTGGCCCCTGTACTCCACAATGTTGTGCAATGTGTTACCACTATTTAGTTCTAGAACT
>PVJA010033597.1:0-23196 GCA_004027025.1 Myocastor coypus | reverse complement strand
CTGGTGTAAACTCAGTTACTGTCATTCTCTCAAGAGTAGTACTTGAAAATAAGAGACTGGGCCAAAAACCATATTCTTGACAGGCTACAGTTTTGTATTTCCTTGAATTTCCAAATATCTGTGTCAAAATTGTGTAACTGCTTATATCACATTGTATGGAAAGTTATTAGAATATCAATGATGGTCAGAAAATATCATTAACAACATTTTTTTAACTCTTCTGGAGACCATAAGTCTGTATCAATAAGTTTTTACTAGAGAATCAGATATAACACAATGTATACAAATATATAAAAAATTAAAGACTTATGATGGTCATTTATAGAATCAGATGAGGAAATCTACAGAGGGTCTCTTCATACTGGAGACTGAGGGGTTCAGTCCAAGACTAGAGCTCACTCTAGGTCATTAAGTCTATACCAGGAAGCTAGTGAGTCTGCAAAGGAAAGCTGAAGAGTGTATGCTGGAAGGTTGAAGTATCCAAAGTGAAAGTCAAGGAGTCTATGCTGTAAGCCAGGAGACAATCTTCAAACTAAAGTCAAAGACTAGAACTCTTCTGGACAGAATCCGGTCTGTCCAGACTCATTTCCCTTTTGTACTGTCCAGACAAGGCAATGAGCCCTCCTAAGGTAGGGTGCAGAACTTTTGAGCTGACTTAGTTAAGCTTCTTAAGTTCTCAAGTTGACACAATCAATCAACCTCTACAAAGTCTAAGATCAAGATGCAAACAGTTTGTTTTGTCCTTACAAGTGGTTCCATTCTCAATGTGTCTTCACATGGCTTTTTGCCTGCCTCTTCTTATAGTGCATCTGACACACTGGATTAGGGTCTTACTCCTATAACCACACTTCATGTTAATTACTCTTTAAAAGCTCTGTCTCCAAGTACAGCCACATGAAGAGTTAAAGATTCAATTAACAAAGGTGAAAAAGGCACAGTCTAGGGTATTACACAAAGCATAGTAGAGATATGTCCCTTAATATATGGGTGGATTCAACCAACAATGAATAGAAATTTTTTTAACTTGCATCTTACTGAACAGGGCAGACTTATACTTTTGTTAGTATCTTCTTAACAATATGACATAATTACCACATACCTAGTATAAACATTGCATGAGTTATTATAAATACTGTGATCTTGAATGACCAAAAGTTTATGGGAGGATGTGCACAGGCCCACTGTCCATAAGGTACCCCAGCATCCACAGATTTTTTAAGCTCAGGAAGGTCTCAGGTCATCTCCCCCAAGAACACTGAGAGAGGGCTGTTGTAGCTCAGTGCTTGCTAAATCAAGAAAAAATGTTGTCTTCTAAGTTTTCATGGACAAGACTAACTGAAGAGAATAATAAACTGCAGCAATATTAAGAAATGAGAGATGGTACCACATTTCAAAGATTGAACTTTGAAATTGTGAAATATTTCCTGTAACTTCTGCAAGCAAACATTGTAGGTTTCCTTTAAGACTCAATCGGTGCTTATTACACATTGTTTGAATTTATGATGCCTACTTTGCCTTAAGGTGAATAACATTAAAAAACTACATTGGAAGAATTATTGATTCTGAAAGAAATTTAATATCTGACAACTGTTTGCTAAATTCATTTCCCAGCAAACACATTTAGACAGAGATTCACTACTGATACATGCTAAGAGGCAATTTCCAAGGCTTCTTAATTAAAATATTCTATCAAAGAGATATTTGGCATTAGAAATTTGCATTTCATTTTAATAATACATATTTCTATGTTAGGCAGAAAATAGAAAGCTCATTTCAAACATTTTACTTAAACTTCACATATATCTTAAGTTTAAAGTAAGTCTATTTATACACATTAGTCCTGCCATCTATTCAAGGGACAGACGCTTATTTTATGGGGCCAAACTTGTATGTATTCAAGCACAGAAGCTTGACCACATATTCTGGGTAAACATTTATGAAGATAGTCCCCTCACCCAGATGTTCTCACAGTGCATCTTTCTTTATCCTTGCTCCTTTCTTTCATTTCTTTATTATCCAAGCTGTACCCTTTGCTATTTTTCATTTTTACAGTCCTATATATTGAGCCCATAGGTCCCCTGTACTGAGCAAAACCTCCCCACACACTTTTTTTTCCATACAAGTTCTCACTAATCTGTCTTGAATTTGTGATCCTCCTGCCTTGCCCTGGAATTATGGACATGTACCACTGTGCCTGGATTTTTGCCTCATTTTAAATCTTTTTTTCTTTCCATATCACTTTTTTCTCTTTGACCCTTCCCTTACAGGCTCTAGTACTCACTGAGATATCACAAAAATGCACTTTGGTCAGAATGGCCATCTGCCAATAGCCTATATCATAACATGAGAATTACCAAAAGACAAGATGCCCTTCTGAGAGGAAAAGTGTGCTCTTCCCTAAGGTCTCTAATTATGGGTAGTGCAGCTAATAAGACTGTTCTTCTGGGCCACAAGGTTTTCACATTTTATAAATTTGCACATGCAAACAATCTGAGCAATACAAACATGATTGAAAGCTGCAGCATTGTCTGGAAAGTAATAATCAAACTAATGTAAGTAATTTTAAGTAGACCAAAAAAGAGGTGAATGTAAAACAAATTAGAGCAGCTCTTCTTTGCACTCAAATAATTGACAACTAAATATAACTCTCCTCCAATAATCTAGTGAGAATCCCATCTTTCATAAAAACAGTGTCAGTATGTTTGTGGGTTTAGTAAGGTTTTTTGTTTTATTCTCCGAGAATTCTTTTAAAAGATCCTAGTGGCATGGTGCTTCTCTGCACTGACTTATCTGAAGATCTGCCTAGCCCTTCTTCCTCAGAATTCTGAAGACAAAAACATCAGTGTGTTTCACATTGGGACGAAAATATATTCACATATCAGAACCCAGTGCAGTCTTAGAAAATTCTCTATTAGCCTGAGACTGAAGACCAGTGTCTTGCCTGTAGAATTACTCAGGGACATGCAGGTTAGAGTTAACATGCTTAAGGGACACTCAGTGAGATAGTGTTCTAATCCTTAACACAAATTAACTCTAACACTTGATACAATCCTAGGAGGTAAATAATATTATTATACATGAAAAATTTGAGGTAAATTTATACATTAAGTTCCAGAACTAATATTTAAACTTGAGTAATCTGATTCCAAATTCTGAAGTTTTAAGTGTGGTTTCTAGACTTGCCTTATAGACACTTACCATTTTAATCAACTTTCTGTTAAAAAAAAAAAAAAAGAAAGAAAAGAAAAACAGATACAGAGAAGTCTCAAGAAGAGACATTTATTTTCACCCATTGTTCTGCAAGGTGAGGCAGCTGTCTCTGCCAGGGTGTTGTGCTGCTTCCATTCACAGCAGAAGCTAGAAGGGCAAGCAGGTATGTGCAGAAAAGAGCAAAAAACAGAGACAGCTGAGCTTTCTAACCACGCGCCCTACTAGCATCCAGCCTTGCCCACCGATAAAGTCATTAATCCATCTGCAACACCCAGCACTGCTACAGTGATAATCTAGTATCAACACATGAACTTCAGAAGGACAAGCTATATTCAAACTACAGGATGATACATATTTAAAAAAAGGAAAAAGAGGGAGAGGTGAAGCTTAGAAATTCTTATAAATGTTTTAAGGAGGAAAGAAGTATTATTTTAAGACTTCTGCCTTCAAATGTAGTAAGTACTAAAAGGACAAGAGCTTCTACATGCTTTTGTTTACATGTTATAAAACATAATTGCAAATTTTAACAGTGAAATTTCCTTTTTCCTTCCTTTTGGCAAAGAAACAAAACATTGACTAGGGGAAAGTGTTTGCTCAAACACTTCGAGGGCATAGACACTCCTGCGGTGGATGGGAGTATAAATATAGAAGAATGCTTTAACAAGGTTCAGCCCTTTTATCTTAATTGAAAAACCTTTCCAATTCTCATTATCACATGAGGACCAAAATATGTATGTCCAAGCACATGTATCCCTACAAATCTTAAAAATACAAACCTCTGAGGTTGGGTTTTGCTTTAAGAAATGAGGACTTATGCACCCTGTGGGTCATGTAGTCAGGGACTTGGTATCTGTGTGTCTCGAGATTGGGCTGTGTGTCTGGTAAGGAAGTACATCCCTGGCGTGGAGCAGAGAGAGAGGTGCTAGGCAGGACGTGTGCCCTGGGACAACTGATGTGAACTGTGCACATAAACCTATACAACAGTGAAGCAAGAGATCAACACTTGTCCTTTAATAGGCGAACAGAAAATATTTCTGAGAGTTAGCGTCGCAAGTGAGTTAATATTATTTAATATTTTCCCTGATGTCAGTATGTTATTAAATGGGTGATTTTATTTTTAGAGGAAAAGTTGCATTGGAACAAGCAAGAGCAAAAATAGATAATTCAGACGGTTGAGGCCGAGTTGCCTATCTTCTCTCTGGCCCCTGGGACTTTTCCCCACTCACTTTGTCCCCCTCCCTGCCGTCTCCAGCATTCCTGGCCTTTGCCTCTGAGCCCATCAATGTGTTAACCCTGTGGACTTGCCACATACCCAAGGATGTATGCTGATGGCCTAGTTTGAGGCTCAGATGGGCTTTCTTCTTCTGGTACATTTGTTCCATCTTACATTCACTTGCACCATACACGTTTAATTAGATTTTGTGTGATACTAAATGTGTTCCAAGGCCAGGGACCTTATTTGGCAATTCTTTTTTGTGTAAAATTTGCTATATAGGCAGGTTATGAAAGTATTGCAAAGAATACTTGCATATGCCTCACCCAGTGTTTTACCCAAGTGGTAATATTCTAATATCCCTGCCTTATTCTTCTTGCTTCTGCCTCTTTTATAGAACAACTTATAGACAGAGCACTCTCTTATAGCAATTTGCATGTATTTGTTATACAAATATGTATTTATAGAGGCACAGAAACATGAGAAAATTAATACCATTATAAAAATATCACCTAATGTGTAGACCTCATTTATCAATAGTTATCACAATAACAACCTTAATAACAAAAGAAAATTTTTTAAAATAAAAATAAGATTAAAAAAACAAAGAAAATGTAAGTACTCATATTGCATTAAGTTATATGCCTTTTTAGTTTTTTTAATCTAGAATATTCCTCAAATCTTATATTTCCATTTAGTGACATTGCCATTTTATGAATTATATGTTGGGCCTTTTGTATGATTTGTCCCATGCTCCTGCCTCACTTAAATCAGACTATGCATTTTAGGTCTAGATGCCAGATCTTCATTTTAACTAGTCTTCATACTAACCATTGTTATCAATGTACAGATGAAGAAACTAAGGCACAGAGGAGGAGCTCATTATAACGAAATTTCACACCTTAGATATTGGTCTGGGCCCAAGCTCTTGACTTTTCATATTGCATCTCTAATATAGACAGCAAAATTATTTTTAATTAGTTTTTAATTTGTGCACCAGGGTAACTCTTGGTGGCTATAACATTTGGTGTGTATTTTATGTAGAGATAGCTTTCCAAGATATTATTCATTATTGTTATAGAAAAGAACACTAAATTTAAAGAAATTACAAACCCTACCCCAGATGGGACATATAGTTTTTCCCACTTTTTAGGACATCACTTTTGAACCAAATGTACATCAGAATCATTCAGAAAGCATTTTGAAACTCATGACTAGGGCACAACTCAAACCAATTAAATAAAATTTTCAGGCATTTAATTTAAACACTCTGCTGTGGGGCTGGTGAGATAGCTCAGTGGACTAAAGCATCTGCTTAGGCAAGCTTAGGCAAGGACAGGGACTGGGATTGGATTCCTGACACCACATGCCATGTCAGCCCCACCCCCAGGGCAGGCTGAGCCAGCCAGAGTCTGTGCATAGTGGTATAGGCCTGTGATCCCAGCACTCAGGAGGCTGTATCACTATGCGTTCGAGCTGTGTAGTGAGACTGTAACAACCAAATACATTAAAACAAAGAAAAACAAAAAACACAACAAAACCCACTCTGCTTTATTTTAAACCCTCGCACCTAATACTCATCAAGGCTGCATATCATGTTACAGAATTTTAAACTTCCGGTGGCTCCTGATATTTAGAAGTACTTCTTAGAAAGTTTGTCCAAGACATTGATTATCACCACATTTTCCCATTTCAGGAAATGGTCTTCTAGGAAGAGATTTTATATCATCCCCTCTGGGCACAACATTGAAATCCTATTTCCTAATCTTTAGATTTGCTATGTATAGCCTACATTTACACCAATCCAATACCCAGAAACATCTTGTTTACTTCCAAACTTTCTTGTTTCTGCCATTATCTCCATCACCAGATCAAAATCCTGAGACCATGCACCATATCACATTTACATTGATTGACCCTAAATCAACTGTAGCAATACACTCAGTGGGCATTTGACAAGTGTTTGTTAAATATACTTTGCCCTTGAATGTCTTCTTGTTAATTTTCTCCTTTGCCCAGCTAAATCCTTGAGGGATTTTATTGTACATTACCTTGAAATCAGCATTTCACCCTGGAAGTTTCGGGATCAAATACAAGGTCAAACATTTCTCTGTTCTGTTTTCTTTCCATATTATTTATAGCAATAAAACATAAGATTTGTCCTGCATAAATCCCTGGGGGCCGGGAGTGGTGGCTCACGCCTGTAATCCCAGCACTCAGGAGGCTGAGGCAGGAGGGTTGGTGTGAGTTCCAGACCAGCCTGGGCTACAAAGTGAGCTCAAGGCCAGCCTCAACTGCATAGTGAGACCCTGTCTCAAAAAGACAAAAAAAACCCTGGGGCTTCTGTGTCAAGGAATCTCTCTCTGATGATGTGTTTGTTTATCCCTTATTTTTGTCTCATTTCTAAACCATGTCTTTTTAAAACTAATAAAGAGCAAATTCAAAGACCTTTCACTACACAACCTTGAAAAAGGCTCACGATGACATTTATAAACTTCTGTTTGTCCATTCCTTCTTGTTCACGTATGAATCTACTCCTCTTCTCCATAGCACTTTATTGGGTTAACCTGTCACCATTTCTTAAATCATTTTTCTTTATTTTGTCTCTGTGTTAGATGAGCCATAAGCTCACTCACCAGTCTGGAGAGGCCAAAAGGGTCCTCTGCAACATTTCTAGAGACAACATTGAATAATCCTATTGGTACATGGTGGAGAGGCTTTCCAGTAGAGTTACACATCCTCAGTTTGCTGTTGAGTGTCTTCTCTGGGGAGGCATTCACATGGCTTGCCCAGGTGACATACACTGATTAGCAAATCAGGTTTATCATGTGGTATTTATTTACCACTTTTTGGTACAATCATTTATTAATCCTTTGCCTTGAAAGACAATTTTGTAGCAATGGTATACCCCAAATGGTCCTTAATAGAGAGAAAACAGTACACTAACCCTACTCATTACCTTTTCTTTGGAAACTTACTTCCTTAAGATGAAGTATCAGGAGGTAGCCTTGATTGCTTTAGTCAAATGTCATCATCATCAGTAACAATTATGCTAGTCATTTCTTAAAAAAGCTTTTGTAATTCACAAATTCATTACAGCATTTCTTCATTTATTTTTGCTCAATATTTTGGTGGTCTTAGATATGAATCACCATTTTTCAAAGAGGACATCTGTGAATTTTTCCAGTGCTACTGTCTGTGTGCCCCCTCAAGTACGACCTTTTGTCTTTCTAGTTGATGCAGAGAAGCATTTCTAGAAACGGATTAACAGGTGCTTTAGTTCATTTTCTGTTGTTATAATTAGATACCTGACATTGGATAACATATGAAAATAAAGATTTATTTAGCTCACAGTTTTTGGAAGCTGGAAGCTTAAAACTGGGTGGTGGCATTGGTTCCACCTCTGGCAAGGAGTACACATCAGATGCCATCATGGCATAAGAACAGAGAGCACAAGGAGAGAGGGAAGCCAGGAAACCCAGGATGGATAATGATATTTTCTTTGTATAACTTTATTTTCATAGGACCTTCCTCATTTTGTGAGACCAGTATTAATCTCTACCAAGGACAACAAGTTGGAAAGGGGGTTTCATAGAGCCTTTGAGATGCTAATCTGCTTTGTGAGTCTCTGAGAAATGGAAATGACTTCACATGCACAAAATTTGTTTGATCTTGGATTTTGATCTGAGAACCCTTTTCCCTCTTGTCTTGCTCCACTGAAAAATAAATAAATAGCATTGCACAAGGAACTACTTTCATTAAGAAATATTGGCAATGAAATTTTAGTTACAGCTTATGTGTCCTTTGTTGGTACTTACTTATCTGAGGTTTCAAGGATATATTTTATTTATTTTTATTTATTTATTTATTTAGTTAGTTAGTTAGTTAGTTAGTTAGTTAGTCTTTTTGAGACAGGGTCTTGCTATGCCGTTCAGGCTGGCCTTGAGCTTACTTTTGTAGCCCAGGCTTGTCTCGAACTCGCATCAGTCCTCTTGCCTCAGCCTCCCGAGTGCTGGGATTACAGACAAAGATATATTTTAAAGAAACTACTAAGATATGTTGTTGTTGTTATTATTATTATTTATTTTATTTATTTATTTATTTATTTATTTTTGTCTTTTTGAGACAGGGTCTGGCTATGCAGTTGAGGCTGGTCCGGAGCTCACTTTTGTAGCCCAGGCTGGTCTCAAACTCGCACCAATCCTCCTGCCTCAGCCTCCCGAGTGCTGGGATTACAGGCGTGTGCCACCACGCCCGGCTTGTTGTTATTATTATTATTGCCGGCTCAGCCTGCCCTGGAGGTGGGGCTGGTGCAGCACGTGGTGCTGGGGATCAAACCCCAGTCCCTGAGGTTGCCTAAACTTGCCTAAGCTGGTGTGTTAGAATGCTGAGCCATCTTGCTGGCCCAGATTTATGTTTTTAATTGAGCTTCAAAATTAAGTGCTGTTTTTTAAATTTACGCAATGTTTAGAAGTTTCTTTGTAAATGGCAGGCTAAAGAATATTCAAAGAATCCCGTCCTCAAAGGTGTCCATATCTTCAGTTCTGGAACATATGAACATGTTAGATTATGTGGCAAAGAGGAATTAAGATTATATATGGGATAAAGTTTCCTAATCATCCGGCCTTAAGTAGGTATTATGGCTCATATCTAGATGACTCTACAAACTGTCAAACATGCACAGGTGGGGCTTTTGGGAAGTGTCAGAATCATGAGTTTGTGATACTGTGATTAAGGATGTGTGGTACTGGATTACTCCACTAGTTGGTTTATCATCTTCTGGGTGTGAGTAATGGAAGGGCTCTCCCTGAGTGTGGGTGGCACCAGCCAATAGGCTTGAGGCCTGAGTGGGATAAAAGTTCAGAAGGCTCTCTGCATCTCGGCCTGCTGCCTACCACATCATGGACTGTTTCTGCTCTTCTCTGCCCCTCTGCTATGCCATCCTAGCTTGGCCTTGTATTCAGCTGACTGTGGTCTGAAACCTCTACAAAATTTGAGTTAAAATAAGCCTCTCCTTCTCTGACTTTAGGTATCAGGTATTATGTCTCAGTTACCAAGACGGTAGGAATAGTTTTGAGGATTATTTAGTTGGGATCAGTGTTATCACAGAGCTCCTTAGAAGTAGAAGAGTAAGACATAAGATGGCAGTAGGAAGTTAGTTAAGATGTAGAAAAATAGCAATGCAACGTAGCTGACTTTGAAAATGAAGGGGAAAAAAAAAAAAAGCCAAAGGATGTGGCAGTTTCTAGGACCTGAAAGAGGGAGAGAATTTGATTTTCCCCAAAACCTTCAGGAAGGAACATAATTTCATTGACTATTTTAGCCTAGGGAGACTAATGAGATTTGTTTTACATTTCTAATCTCTAGGATTTTAATATAATGAATTTTCATCATTTAAATGAGTAATTTTGTAGTAAATTACTACAACAGCAATAGAACAGTAATTCAGTAAGTTAGCACATACTGTGGTGGTGTCACCCAAACCATTCTGTAACCAGAAAATTACATAAATACTGTTATTTTGAAATTCCTCTGGTGCTCCCTATGTGTCTCTCAGTTGGAATAAGTTACTTTAAATTTTTCAATCTCAGGGCTGGCCAGATGGCTCAGCAAGCTAAAGCACCTACTTAGGTAGAGCACAGTAGCTGGGGCTCGATCCCCCTCCCACCCCCCAAACCCAGAGCACACTGAGGCAGAGACTGAGACTGCATTGGTGGCATACACCTGTAACCCCAGCACTTGGGAGGCTGAAAACAGGAGGATCAGTAGGAGTCCAGTCTTCATAGTGAGAACCTGTAGACTCCACAGACCCCATACCAACTAACTTACTAAATAAATAAATAAATACATAAATAAATAAATAAATAAATAAATTTTCCAATCACCAGGTGGTCGTTCTTTTTAAAGTAAAGATAAGCCGGGCGTGGTGGCTCATGCCTGTAATCCCAGCACTCGGGAGGCTGAGGCAGGAGGATTGGTGCGAGTTCCAGACCAGCCTGGGCTACAAAAGTGAGCTCAAGGCCAGCCTGAACTGCATAGTGAGACCCTGTCTCAAAAAGACAAAAAAATAAATAAATAAATAAATAAATAAATTAAAAAAATAAAGTAAAGATAGACATGTTAGTAGTTCAGAATGACAGTTATCATCTGGGTTAAATGAGGCCATCTCCTGAACTAAGACGGAGAAAAATGTGTTCTGTTGACTGACAGACATGCTTTGTTTTGGTAACACATTTATAAAGAAAGCAATGGGAGGGAAATTCAGGAGTGAGAGGTTAAGAGAAAAGTGGATGGATGTAGAGTGAGAGAAAGAGAAAATGAGGAACAGTGTTGCGTGCTGGAAACAAAAAATACAATCTTCAGTAATGCTTACATAATCTCAAACTACTTAATGAAACTGGCACCTTGTGAAAAGTGGTAAAATCATTTCTGTATCTTTCTTAATGTAGAGGGTTTTGAGAATTAAAGATAGTATAAAAAGGAGTATGGGGAGATAGACCCCTGAAATTGTTAAAAGTGTCTAAAGTTTTGGGAGGACATTGGCTATGCTTGATCCATGGAACTTAATGTGGACAGGATATCAAGTGAATTTCAACTGGAGTGTAAGGAGCAGACACAGCACACCTAGTCTCAAAAGAAAACATTGGAAATTCTCCAGACAGCATCAGCACAGATTATTGCTGTTATTGTGAGCATTACTGCATGCCAGCTGTTCATGTATACATCCACCCACTATGTACTGCCTCTGGTTCATCTTCCAGCCTCGGACTCAGCAGACTTCTTTTTCAAGAGCATGCTGCAGTCTTGGTAACATTAATTAAGTAAAGCCTATTTCTACACATTCACATTTGCCTTGGATGACTGAAAGTCCCTGTTCTCACAAATGGACTAAGCTACTGTTTTTGAAAGGCAATGAACTTTGTTTCCTTGACATAAGGCCAGCAGAAGGAAGTCCTGGGAGATCAAACTCTGGAATCTGGACAGGCTGTGAACAGTTTCTGTCTCTGAAGCTGCAGCATGGCTCTAATGATTGGGAGAGCAGCTGCTGAGCTGGTTAATGGCCACCGCGGGCTGGGCATGCCTGGAGCAGCCCCGAACCTCCCCCCAGCCTCTAATGAACAGCACTGCAGGCAGGCATGTGATTCATCCAGCTCCTGCCTCGTTAGAATGTCAACCAAAGCTCAGCTGCCTCAAATCACTTGTGCAAGCAGGCAGCTTAGAAATAAATACAACAGGAAAAGGTTAGTACATACAAAACTTCTCCTTTCTTTCAGTGGAACTGCTTAAAATTTTCCTAATGTATATGTCATTCAAAAGAGATGTACATAATTTTAAGTATGTACCTGCTCCTTGGCTTTTGAGGAAGTTATATCCTGTTAAATCTATTGAAAGTTGAAAATGTTATAAATGAAATATGCATTTATTGTGCTTAATCAACTTTAATAAATCATGATAGCTTTGCTTAGGTGATCTAAAATGTTTCACTTATATACCTTGTAATAAAATATAATTTTGTTTCACAAAATATATCTTGTAATAAAATATGGACTATTTCATGTAATTAATTGGACATTGTATTGAAAGAAAAACAGGATGTATTTGAGCATGTTTGGGTACCATGGCAAAATAAAAAGCCCTAAATCAAGCTATACTAAGTTGGGGATAATCTGTATGAGAACTCAAATAAAAGACCTTCTGCTACAGTTCCATCTAAACTATGAGGTTCCTATACTAGCAATGAGTCTTTAGGAGCAGCGCCTGTTTCACAGTGTTGTTGCTTCTCCTCACCACACTCACAGGTGTCCTTATTCTTGACAAGTTCTCAGATATTGATTGATACAGGGCCTTATCCATAAAACAAGGTGCAGCAATTGTACCAGCATTCTTAATGTGATGTCTGTATTCATGGTCTACTGCCCCTACATACCCACAAGGGTAGTCTCTGAGGCTAACTCTGGTCCATCTGCCTGGGCACTACACCTTCTTTTATCCTGTTCCTTGGAGTAGCATATTAAGTCCCAGAAACTGATTTTGGTTATTTACATAGCAGAATTTTAGCAAGCAGAGAATGTTCTTGCCATGCAGGTGATGTATAAAATTAATAAGATTAATAGCCAGTCTGGAGAATTATATACTAGGAAATTGGCCTAAAGTAAAAGATATAAGGCCACATACACAACTCAAGAGAGACTTGCTAGTGAAAGGTCTGATTGCTTGAGGCTGCACTGTGTTATTCTCCTGATGACAAATGGGTAGTTTTCCCAAAATCAGAAGAAGGCTTAGGTACTAGTTATGCAAAATACGTCTAATGTCCATTTCAGGTGAACTAGTTTTATGAACAAAAGAATTCCGCCCACCCAGTTATTTATTCATGGGCCTGGCTCTTAGGTGCAGAGGAAGCTTGAGATAATATTCATAAGACAGTTATTCTTTAATTAATTAATTTTTAATGTTACTGGGGATTGAACTAAGGATCTTGTGCTTGCCAGGCAGGTACTTATTCTACTGGGTTATCTCCCCAGCCCTCATAAGACGGTTTTAAACAACCTGTGGAAAGTGGAGAACTTCATTATTGGTATGATGAGAAACAGTGTAAATATAACTTGGAGAACTGGTGGTCATCTAGAAGCCTTCAGTGGGACAAGACGTAAATTCTAGAAACAAATAGCTAAGAAATGAATAAAATGTAGACATCTTTCTACCTAACCCAAATTGCTAATTAGCTTGTGAATCATACCATAAGTATTTAGAAGTTTCTTAAAGGAGGAAAAATAACTAAGGATGGCTATCATCTGGAAGTCAACCAATAGCAAATACTTGAGAGGATAGAAGGAAAAAGAAACCCTCCTCTCTGTTGGTGGGAGTTAAGGCTAGTGCAACCATTGTGCAAGTCAGTATGGAGATCACGCAGAAAGCTAGGATTGGAGGCTCCATTCAAGTCAGCTACTTCTCTCCTAGATACTTTTTCAAAAAGAATTGAAAACATCATACCACAGTGATGTATGCGCATCCATGTTTATAGCAGCACAATTTATCATAGCTAAATCTTGGAAACAACCCAAATAGCCATCAACTGAGAAGTGGATGAAAAAGATAGTATTTTTACACACAGGAGTATTATCCAGCTATAAAAAAGATAAACTTGAGGCATTTGTAGATAAATGGATGGAGTCAGAGACTGTACTGATAAGTGAAGTGGATGGATCATATCCATGTGATATGCAAATATCATATTACCTTACTGGTTTGAGAACCTGAAGGAATGACTAGGATTTAAAAGGTGAAAATGAAAGAATTTCTTCAATGGGAAGGAGAATCAGGGATAAGGAAAATGATGAATACAAGAAGGCAAAAAGATATTTATATATGTATGTAGGATAGTTTGGATAATTGTCGATGTCTGCTGGGTTTTTGAAAGGAGCAGTTAATACTTACAATTCTATTCTTTTTATTCTTATTCTTTTTATTCTTTTTCATTTCTTATAATGTTTATGTTATTTTATTTCTTTAAATGAATCTTGCACGTTTATCTGGTAACCTTAATCACTAATTTGAGGTTAGCATCATATAGTAGAGTAGCCATTGTTGAATGCCTATTACTTTGTTTAGTTTTGTATCATTTCTAAAGCTGTTTTTTTTGCTATCACTATTTTGTATTCTTCAAAAAAAATAAAAATAAAAAAGAACCATGTGTGATGGCCCACGCCTATAATCCCAGTACTTGGGAGGCTGAGGCAGGAGGATCAGTGTGAGTTCCAGACCAGCCTGGGCTACAAAAGTTAGCTCAAAGCCAGCCTGAACTGCAGAGCGAGACCCTGTCACAAAAAGACTAAATAAATAAATAAGAGAAAATCAAAATAAAATTTAAAGCTAGTCAATGAAAATGAAAAAAAAATTAGCATTTCTTTGCTTTCTAATATCCGTAAACAATATTATAGTTAATCATTAAATTATGGAGATTTGAAAGGTAATTGCTACAAAGATAAAGTGAATGCTTGGAATAAAAGGCAACTGCTCTATTCATCCATTGGCTAAAGAGAGGGCAGGCGTAATCACGCAATGGGATTGCTGCTGGGACCCTGTGGTACCACACCCAGGTGGGGAAGGTCAAAGCTCTCTCTGACAGAGAGGCCAGCTTTCGTCAGGAAGAGGGCTTGACTGACACCAGTGCGGCGTGGGTGCTGTGTTGAAATGCAGATGATGCCCATAGCACACTTCCTCAAACACACAGCTGTGAATTAACCTTTACAGACTGATTGAGTTTTTCAGTGCTGAATGAAAATCCCAGTGAAACAAAAGAGGAAAATGCTGGATCCATGCCCTAAATTTGTGCTAGGTGGTCCCCTTTGTATTCTAATTGCTTGCAGCTATCTTAATATGATTGACATTCTTTCACTTTGCACATTTCAAGATAAATGTTTATAAAGGAAAATATTAAGGTTTCTAAGCTTCCCTCAAAATAATACAATATTACTAAAGTAAAGTATGTACTCTGACCATTTGACTTGGACTGTGATGTGGATTTCTAATTGGTAAAGGGGCTAGACTAAAAAAAATGTCTTCTAAGATCCTTGACATTGCTCCATCTAAGAGACCAGAGTTACCCTACAGGGATGAATTTACCAGTCTTTCTGTTCACATTCAAACTCTTACCTTCCCTGGTTCAGTACCCTCCTCTCTAACATAAGATGGCAATACGTGTGTAAATCACCACACAGGGCTGCCTGTGTGAAACAAGCTGCACAGTCCTTGTGGAAATGCTTGCCACATTAGCTACAGAGAATTAAGCATTAACTTAAAATGTGTGGTTTAGCACAATGAGCACAAATGTGATAATATCTTAGTGATATCAAGTCTCTGAATTTCACTTTTCTTATTTATAGACTGGGGATAATCACTACATTACAGAGCTGTTGGATAACATTAAAACTGTACAACGAGTCTAGTTTACAGGCTTATACTTACTGAATAAATGAGTAAATATTCTGGGATTGAGTCAGGATACTATTTTTCCATTGTATTGGAGGTGCCACTGTGCTTGGTTTTGGTGGCCACCACAACACAGCCAGAGTTTTGGGGCTGGCACAGCATGTGGTGCTGGGGATTGAACCCGGGTCCTTGCACTTGCCAAGCAGGCACTCACACCACAGAGATATCTCCCTAGCCCAAATTCTCCATGTTTTATTTAATCCTCACAGTGAACATGTAATCTAAGTATCATTTGTAACTGTGTGTGTGTGTGTGTGTGTGTGCATGTGGTGTTATGGATCAAATTCAGGGCTCACACAGAGCAGACACTCTCCTGTGGATCTAATCCTCAGCCCTACATCCATGTTTTCCACATGAAAAATCTCATATTGAGTATTCTCATTCTTCTACTATTCTACAGCTTTGCACACAGGGTTAAGAATCTAATCCAAGAAGCACAATTGCTGAGCTTCTTCTAATTTTGAATGTAATAATAGCTGTTGGTGGTCCGGAGGGCAATGGCAATAGTGAAAAATTACCCTGATGGCCTCAGAATATTGTGGACAACCACAGGTTACATCACACCTGTGGTCCCACAAGATCAGAATGGTCTGGGAAGTCCACCGCATATAGTCATGTCATGGCCATCAAAGCAACTGGTGCAATGCATGACACACAGGTGAGTGATGGTGCTATTGTAAATAAACCACTCTGTTGGCATTTATGAAAAGAATGGGACTTTACAATCATGTGTAGTCAAAATACTTGATAATAAGCATTATGTTACTGAGTTACATAGTTTATTTTACTTTTTATTGTTATTTTAGAGTCTATATCTTCTATACATCAGGGGGGAAAAGCTAATGTAAAACCATATTTAATCATTCCCACAGAAGCCTCAAATATCTTTTGTTATTCATGTTCTATTCAGCATAGCCCTAGGAGCAATAAGCTATATTGATATATTCATGGACTATAATATTTTACATATATACACATTATATTCAGTGGAATAAGTTTATATTTGTATATATATAATGTATAGTATATATTATATATAATAAGATACCAGAGTATGTTTAAATGAAAAAAATTATTGCAGTGAAAAATACATTGCCAATAACCACCTCAACATATTCCTCCTCGCGTTTATCCTTTTCTGAGGCAACTCTGAAGGTCTTATTTCATGAGTGTCTTTACATGATAAAAGAAAAAATATGATGAATGCTGCTGGCTTCTCCGGCCCATGTAATAGAAAGGTATGCTCAAAAAACTTTTCTACTTATTCACTGTGTCTGGTATTGGGAAACTTCTAGCCTTCTGCAGAGTCAAAACAGTGGTGAAAGGTAAATATTCTGAATTGATTCAGTATATGGAGACAGCCACAACAACACAACTAAACAAATGAAAGAGGACTTCCAAACTGCTTCAGAAAATCACAAGAAGGATGGATAAGTGTTCAAAATGAAGGGGAGTATTGTAAGGAGGATAAATGTCAATGTGTATCGTACTGCAACATACTATTAAAAACTTACACGTTCTAAAAATCAAACCTATACTTTATTTTTCAATCAAACCTCTATACAGGATGCTGTGGTGTCATAAATGCACATGATGACTTTAACACACTAACAAAATCACCTAGCAATCCATTTTCTAGGATGTACCCAGAAAGGGAAGGTGCTAAGTCACACCTGTTTGTAGTCATTGCTGAGCCATCCCTGCGGTAGCCATCCCTTGCCATCTCACATATATATATAAATTCAATTTAAGTCAATTTGGTTGCTCTGTACTCTCACATTTAGCTAATTAGTTTCATTAATCTTAAGCCTACCTGCTCAGGAAAGTTTGTCAGCCTACAGAATCCTTTTCAGTAGATGGAAGACAGGGTTTGCCCAAGCACTAGCAAGTGGGCCAGAGGCCCCGTTGGTTTCTTCCTACTGTGGACAGAGGCTTTACTACACATGTAGTACTACACAGCTCAATATATTACTTGTGTGTTCATGGCTTTCATTTCCTTATGAATATCAAGTCACTCCTTGCTAGGCAAACTTTCCTTCTGTACTCAACAAGACTAAAGGCACCAGCCAGGCTGCAATCTTCATGGAAGTAGGAGAAGCAGGCACGGGAGCACGGCTGGGAGCACCTTGTGCCCATGATGCCTGAGTGAGCGGCAAAGGGATATCCAAAGCACGTGGTCCAGAGGCAAGGGCAGAAGGAAGTGTGAGTGACAGAACACCTGTGAATACAGGAAGGAAATTTGGAAGCTGGAGTCCCTGAGGAATAGGACTAAAGTGAGTGGATTAGGGTTCTTCAGAGAAACAGAATCATAAGCTAAAAGAAGAAGTCAGTGACACTAAAGAGATGATGATATAAGTGTGTTTCAAAGCCAGGCGTGTTGAGACCCAAGATGAGATGGTTATTAAGTTCAAGTATGAAGAAAGGAAACGGCTGGTACCCAGGTCAAGCAGGAAGGAAGAACAAGTTTCTTCCCCAGCATTTGTTCTGCTCAGGCCTTCAACTATTGCATGAGGTCCATGCACCATATTAGGGAAGTGATAAGCTTTACTCAATCTATCGATTTGAATATTAATTTTATCCCAAGACGCCTGCACAGATACACTCATAATAGTGTTTGACCAACTATCTGAACACTTCATGGCCCAGTAAAATTGACAAAACTATATCACAGGGAGGAGGAAATGTATGAGGCATTGTGCTCGTGACCTTGTCCTCAAATGAGTAGGAGAGCGATATTGGACATTGTACCTTATTTTTTTTCTATTTTAGGGAAGGGTCAGCAGGCTGTTCAAGTTCTCACTATTAGATTGGACTCATAGTGATCGGCCTGTTTACAGCCTCTCAAGAGCTGAGATTATAGGCATGTGCCACCCTGCCCAGTCTCAATTGCCATCTCAGTGCATCCCAGAGGAGGCGCTGGCAGAACAGGCCTGAGGGTCGAATCCCCAGCACCTGTGCTGACATCACACCTCTTGAACCTACATGTTCCCTTACTGTTTTTCCTAGGAACTCTTGAATTTAAAAAAATCAAGATACATTTATGCTCCATAAGTTTCATTCAATGATAGACTACATAAAACTGGTGATCCCTAAACAGTGCTTTATCGACTATGTCAACTTGAGATATTTAGAAGCTTAACTAAATCCGCTCAACAACTCCACACCCTAACACACAGAGAAGACACCCTAGGGTGGCTCACCACTTGAAGGATATAAAAGGGAAACAAGGAAGGACAGATGGTTCCAATTTGTATGGAGGAGCTCTGTCTTCACCATCAACTTGGTTGTTGTCTCCTGGCTTCCAGCACAGACTCTGGCTTCTGCCTTAGATCCTTCAGCCTTCTAGTGAAGACTCACCAGCCTTTCCTGGCAGATCCATCAACTTCCTGATACAGACATGCGTGGAACACTTCAGTGAGCTCCAGACCTTGAACCGAACCTTTCTGTTTCCCTTGTGCAGACACCTACTGCACTCTTCCTCATTCAATTCTGCGGCTGACAGTCATAAGTGAATCTTGTAACTTCTTATACATTTGTACTATTTGTGCCATGTATTTTTCTCTAGCAAAACTCTAACTGATACACCGTAAGAAGGTGTGTCTCCATTATAATGGAAATGAAAAATTTCTATTGCCTAGGGATATTGTACTGACGGTAACATCAGCTCAATATATTACTTGTGTGTTCATGGTGCTATTGGTCTAAACTGCCTACTCTGTTCCAACTCATAAGAATACAGCACGTACAAGTATACATGATATCTAGTGTTCAATAATGACATAATGATAATAAAAATTTTACCAGCTTTTCTGTACTTATTGTACTGTACATTTATCATTATTACAGAGTATGTTTTACATGCTTTCTATAAAACAGGATGCCATGTTACTTTAGCAGCAGCCTCATCCATCTTCTATCTATGGAATTTCTTGACCATACTTAGAAATCACATCCAGTGAATAACTGAAATCACCTAAGCTTGAGCAAATACAGATCAATGCAGTAGATTTCAAGATTTACTATGCTATTTAACAACACATTTTTTCAAGTGTGTCCCTATCTTTAAGCAATGCATGATCATATTTAACCTGTATACATTAGGAAGCACTCTAACAAAATGAACCATTTCCTTCCACAACAACTAGAAAATGCAACTGTCATCTCACTTTCATATATGTGTATTATATGTTCTATTAGGAGACAATTAAAAAACATACCTATGATTCTCATACAAAGCTTTGTTTCAAGGCAAGGCTGTCTCACAAAATAATGAGATATATGGTCAGGCACTTTAGAAACAAGGAGTTTGGAGCATTTTGAAGGAGGCCAGCAGTTTCTAACATCAATGCTGACTTTTCTCCAAGGTGACTCCACGGGCTGCCAATGGCTACCACATGGGCCTTCTCCTCACAACGCCTCTTAGAGAATGTGCTGTTCACATGATTTCATTGATTAAACCTAGACTCAGTGATCCATTAATAAACATAAAGTATTGGAACAGTGCCATGATACTCTTCAAGGGCATTTTGTTACCCCAATATGTACTTGAATACAAATGTTAGCCAGAGGAAAAAGTCTCTGGCCAGAGTCCCTTATATAGGACTTATTTTTCCCTAGGAAGGAAACTGTCAAAAAAGGTAGTAATACACCCTTATTTTAAGCGGTGGTGTGGTTGGTGTGCCTGGGCAAAAGGAAGTCCGCGTTGCAAAGGTGTCTGCCAGTGGGAGTGGACAGCTTCCTGGAAAGCCAGGGGCATTAGAGCATTTGGGCTGCTCTCTCTGCCAAGTTAGTGCAGCCTTCCAGGGCAGCACAATACCTGGTAGATGTTAGGCACTCACCAGTATTTGCTGAACAAATGTATCTGCAGAGTTCGGAGACTCCCAGGATATAAGTATTGAGTATTTCAGTTCCTTATTTTCTTCCACACAGCCTCACTCATATTTGAGACTCATATATAAAGGACTTAAGAGTTTAAAAAATGGGCCTTGTAAGCATTATATTCCATGACGGAGGGAAAACAGTCAGTTTGCTTTTTATGCAACAGGGAAAATGTCCATTACATCATTTGTGATCCACTAAGCCTTGGTATTTCAAGAGTCTCTGCTTTTGAAATGTCACTGTTCATAAGTGATGCCACTTCTTCTCAGCATTGTTATTTTAAGAATATCCTTCCCCCACCCCCATCTCACCTTCAAATACCTCTTAAAGTCACAGGGGGAGGCTGTTTTAGAGAATGTCTGTATCGATGGCAATAATATACAAGGTTGCCCGATTTTTTAGACCACTTTCATATTTTAAGAGTGGGATTTTCTAAATTAAACCTTAAAAACACTTAAGATAGATGGAATTAGAGTTATTCCTGAAATAGGTAGGCAGATAAGCCTTGTAGCAAACCATATCAAATCTTTGTGGCTATTTATTAGTTACCCACGTGTGCACGTCAGAATTTATGGCTGTGCATAGGTAGTTGGCTTTGTCTGGGCCCAGTTTGCCCTTCACTTATGACAATGATGATGCTGTGGGAGCTGCTGAATTTTCATAACTTCCAGTGGGACGTCTGGAATGACAGGCGGCTCTGACAGACATTCTCCACATGACATCTCATTTTATTTTATTTTGTTTTTCATTTTTAAAATTATTTATTTATTTGGCATAGGGTCTCACTATGCAGCTTGAACTGATAATGATTATCCTGTCTCATCCTCTCTAGTGCTGGGATGACAGGTGTGCACCACCATGCTTGGTTTAAAGGCTGGCACAATGCAGCCAGGGTGAGGCCAACATGGTACCAGGCGTGGAACCCGCGTCCTTGCACTTGCCTGGCAGGCACTTAAGCTGCCAATCTAGCTCCCTAGCCCAATCTCTTATTTTAGCAAAGTCTCTCCAAACTTATTCATGTGATAATCATAGGGTCCTAAGAACAGCAGACAAGCCAAACCTAAAGCACATTTTTTTTTCAGGTCTCTGCTTATATCAAACCCAACCCCAAGTCAGCATAAACTACCCACGAATAAGGACTAGGAAAGGTGCAAACACAGAGGGCACCACGACGGAAACGAACAATCTTTTAAAATGTAGTCTAAGCCATACAGTGAGCAAGAGGCCAAGACGTCCTGTCAGGGTTCTTTGCGAGAAACTGAAATTGCCCAGATGCCTGTCCTTCCAGGGACTCTGGGAAGTGGCTCCACCCCCACCTCCTGTCTGCTTTCCCACCTCTCTACTCCTGACTATTCCTTTTCCTCATCACTGCTTGCCTTTAGACATTTTTTTCTTCAAGCAGGCCCGCAAGTGCCTGGCAGAAGGGATAAATGAGCTTAACTTCCCAGGATATGACTGTCCACACACACAGCCTGGAGCGTGCACAACGCAGCCGCCTCCACAGCACAATGCAAATGCCGAGGTGCGCTGCGGGGTTTGACAGAGGTCACTGCTGCAGAAACAAAATACAGTTTGAGAGCAGCATTCTAGAATATAGACAGCTTTGCTTAATTAGAAGAATAAGCACATCGATACCCTAGGGAAGGTTCCAGAGTGTCTCAACAAAACAAAAATGTATAAGGGAAAAAAGTTATACACAATTGAACAATGGTCACCATGATCTAATCTACCTGTCTGTTTTACAACTTCCAAATGATATATAAGTAATAAAAGAACCACGGAATCAAGCAGAAGCATGGATTTCAATGGATTACCAGTGAAACTCTGCTAAGGATTCTTGATCAAGGAAAGCTTTCTTGCCAAACAGGATCTAAGTTCCTGGTTACAAATGTGTAACCAGGGAAAATGAGTTCTCACTAGCCCACGAGCCTCAGTTACTTTCTTTCATCACTGAGAGAACAGACTCAGTGCCCAAAGTTAAGGGAGTAAAGGTTTATTGGCTCACAGTTTGTAGAGGTTCCAGTCCATAGTTGGCTGGCTCCAAGGAAGGCTTGATGGCAGACAGGCGTTGCAGATGATAGACAGTTCATGGCCCACAGGAGGTAGCAAAGCAAGTTAGCTTTGCTTTCTATCCCTTATGCATTATTCAGGATACTTAGGGTGGGTGGCACTCACACCCTTAATCATAGTGCTCTCGATCCTAGCATTGCACCATGAATTAATCACACACTCTTGATACAGCCACTTCTGAAGCAGGCCTATCTATCACGCATGAGCATTGCTGTGACATCTAACAGAGGCCCTAAAATGAGAACTACTTTCATCTTAGATAAAAATATTAGGTAATCAATGAAACATTCTGGCATAATACAGATAAAATAAAATAGTGTAGAATTTGCCCTTGAAAATCTGACATGCAGCAGATGACAATGGTATAAAAAAGGAGAGTCAGGTTTTAACATCAAATACAAAAGTATCATATTTGACATTAGCTATACAGTAGGGCTGTGCCAGGTCCTTTACATATACTGTTAGCTTAATCCTCAGGGCCAATGATGAAATGATTATAACCATCTTGAACTGCAGCAAATGGAGCAGCAAGTAGTCAGTAGGTCTCCAGTGAGATCTGCAAACATACAAGGACATGAAACTGAAAACATTTGGATCCTAAACTCAAATTCAGGCCTCTCTCACTCTAAGCCCTTCATTGCATTGTGTTTTTTATAAGAATTAGAAAATGCAAGGCAAATACAACATTCACATCCATTCAACCATGAACCTCAGCCTCGGCAGAGGAAGGAAAAAGATATAATATCATATGGTCAGTACACTGTGGGTGGCTATGCATAGGGAATATGTTAGAATAGAAACAAAAATTATCATAGGCAGTTTTTCCTCTTTTTTTT